>CATIWO010430040.1:0-11897 GCA_949673435.1 Macaranga tanarius
AAGTCCAAGTATTTAATAACACACTTATTATTAATTCATTACCTTAATTAATATCCAATATTAATTAAGTACAAATGAATAACAAAACCCTTTGGTGGAATCGAATTTCATGATATGCTAGAATCATTGCTTAAAGCATAAATCCAATTTTCTTAATATTAATTACTTTATTAAATACTTTAATCAACAATTAGATTAACATTGATGATTTGGTTAAAACCTTTTAGGTGTGACTTACCAGGTACACGTCTAATTGGCAATGAAAACATAATATCGATACTTGATATTACTTGAAACACTTTCAAGTCTAAACGTGAAAATCCCAATGATACACATTTAGTTCTCATAAGTTGTGAGTGACCCCTAGCATCGATATCACAACTACCCAATTAGAAATGAATGCATGTATTGATTCACATGAACCCTTTAGTCATAATTACCATTAGAAGATCCCAATAAAGCCCAGAGTCAAGGTACAGTCAAACTCTATTAGCTTCATCATGTTACCTCATCTCAAGTTCAATTCTTGATAAAACATAACAAATACTAGAAACACTTTCTAGTACTGAAACTCTTTCAGTATGTTATGTTTGTCCTGGCCAGGAACTCATTCATGAAGAACAAACTTAGATAGGAGTAGGATCTTATCCCGGTTCACTCCAGGCAATGAATCCTATTTTAGACAAACACTCATCCCTACATTCAACCGACTAGAGCCACCACACGTTATATACCCACATATGGCTAGCATAGGTATGTAAGCATAACAAACTCTAAGCACTTAAATATGGATGTCGTGATGCCTCAGGTCAAAGGACTATACGCACCATTATGACCTAGATTGTGATCGTTGACTATAAGTGAATATCCTTAGAATCACAAATCTAACATCATGTTTGATCCACTCATCACATGAGTATCTACATGTCTATTCTGATATCTCATATCAAGTAGCATGAGACTCACTACCTCCTACTATTAGTATCACATACTAATCAAGGAAAATAGACAGAGGCGATAGTCAAATTAATATCAACTGAATATTAATTTATCGACTATGAACAATTTTATAGTATATGTACTAAATAAATATGTCACTCATATTATCAACTCTTGATAATACATTTATTTAACATAATGCTAATGGAGTAACATTCAAATAAATAAACACTTTATTTAAATGAACATTTTATTGCCATTTGGGATAATTTATAATGTCATAATACAAGAATGCCTCTAGGGCATACCACTATACTAACAGTAATTATGTCTATCTATATCCTTTTCAAAGACAAAATAAAGTACTTATATGTTCTGAAGTTGATAGCCAAAGGGTACAAGTTATGTCAAACTAAAATCTACAAATCTTGGTGAAAAATCAAATTACTTCAACATTGGTAGTCACTTCAAGGGAATTTTTGTCAATTCAGATGAATGAATTAGGTCTAGGTATCTTCATAGAAGTTATATCCCTCTAAAATAACTTCCCATAGCAACTTGAATCACTCAAATTTGATTTTGTAGAGAAAGTTATGGCTAAAAGAGTGCAATAAGGTTTGAAGGGTCGTGTCTCTTCACACAGTGCCGACTCACGAATCCTGTGCCGACTCGTGAAGGTTGGTCTGTATCACGACTCCTAAATGGGCAGAGGAAGCATGCTGAGTCATGATAGTACACATTAGTGCCAACTCTGGAAGGATAAGGGAAGGAGCTGCCAAGTGATGACAGTCCACAAATCTTCTAAAACTTGCTTTTTTCATTCCTTTGACCTTAAATCTCTTCATTATGTCCATAAAACTTCCATAAACTTCAAAACCAACTATAAGTCATTCAAATCCATATAAATTTACTAAGAACAATGAAGATCAAGAGCATTTACGATTAGGGATAAAATGCATGAAAACTAAACTAGTATGTAAACAAAATGCAACTTAAATATGCATGAAACATACTAAAACTACTATGCTAATTGCAATGTATCAAACTCCCCTACACTTAGACTTTGCTTACCCTCAGGCAAAACTCAAAGATTAAAAATCAAGGTTAAACAAAATAGCAATAGATTACTCCTTTCAATTCAAAAATGATAAAGCACTAATAAGGTCATTGCCATAGTAAATCAAAGAAACAAGAAACAAGAAAAAAGAGATTGACAATCAACTCCATAAGCCCTCATAAGCTTAGAACATGGACAATAATGATGTAGAAAATAAAGTAACCCCACCAAGAATTATTACAAATCAAATTAATGCAAGTAAATTTCAAGTCTAATTTATTAATCAAACTTTAAATCTAAGGAAAACTACTAAATCATAGAGGACAAAAGAAAAGCACACATACTTATGCAATCAATCTCAAGGTATTTTTAGACAATAAACTTTACTTGAGATATTACTACAAATCCTTTCTGAATGAATGCAAATGAGGAGCAAACACAAATGCACATGACTTACTCGGAATTCATAACATCATCAAGTGGCTACTAGCACTATTCATAGTCGTATTAGGCTACAGGAATAAGATATATACACTTTATGTCTCTTTTTTTTATTTTTTTATATATATTTTTTATTTTTTTTTTGTTAAACAAGTGCATTTTACGCTCCATCTCGCCATTTTTTTAGATAGAGTTCTTATCCTTTATTGATCAATTACATGTACACACTATGACTATAGTTTCCTCTTTTAAGCATGTATCATTTCCCTAAAATTTTAAGCTCAATTCATTAATCCAAATTAATTAAAGTGATTAAAGGATTTCGAAAGAAATAATACAAGGCAAAAGTCACTATCAAACCTACAATACCTTGTCCAAATTCTTAGTAAAAAAAGCAAGAGAAGTAAATAATCAATCATATTTTTAGATGTTTTTAAGACTTAATATATCAATGAACTAAATTAGAACAAAATCATTCCAAATTCAAAAGGAGTATATATAAAAAATAAGATAAAAAAGATAGTTTGAAATAATGCAAACTAGCATAGTAAACTATAAATGCAATACTTAGACTAAAAATGAAAAACACACAACTAAATGTAAAAGACATAAAATAAACATGCTTCTAAAATAGATAACCCTTCCCCCATACTTAAAATCGCACATTGCCCTCAATGTGATCATGCAAACACAATAAAGATAAGCAAGTAAAAGATAAGTATAGAGAAAAAGAGTTAGGAAATGCTCCCTCAATCTTATTATGGCGATGGTAGTGGGGAATCAATTTGATACCCACTACGCTCGATAAGGCGATCAATCTTATGAGACATATGCCTTTGCCAACGTTCCGTATGGTGTTGCCTAGAATTGAGATGCTCCAATTATTGCATCATTGCTTGTTGACCATGGAGAACTTATTGCCATAAAGCCAAATCACAAGGAGCGGTAGACACTCCTCTACCAAAAGCTATATTCTCAGAAGTTATTGGTTGTGGTTATGCTACATCCTCCTCACCTGCATTGTTGTCACTCTCATCATTGTCTTCCTCACTTTCCTCCACCGCCCACACCATTTATGAATTTTGCTCTCTTTTGATCCAACAAGAATGCTCTCATGTATGCTTAAGGTTGAAGTTGGTATTAATGACTTCACCATGGGTAAATGCTTACTTGGTAAAGTGAATCATCCTAACACATCTCATACTTAACAAAGAAGATTGTGAAATACCAAAAGCAATAGCAATTTGAGTAATCATATGACCATGGGTTAAAGGAAAAGTAGAATGGTTAGAATAATCAAGCAATTGATTCACAAGCCAATAAGTCCAATAAATTGGCTTCTTTTCATGAATACATGACATTAAAAACAATTCTTGGACAGAGACTTGATCGCCTTCCAATTTGCCAAAAATAGGATAAGCAAGTATCTTATGTAATAGCTAAAATTTATGGTCTTTGATAAACATAGTCGAACACTTTTTAGGATCAAAATGGGGAGGCAAGTCCGTTAAGAATGCCCAAAAATGGCATGGATTAAAATCACTTGGCATTTTACGCACACTACTTTTTAGCAAAACCAAACACATTTATCATAAATTGATGAGTCAATTGATAAGCAGTGCCTAGCATATGAAAGATTAGAGCATGCATGTCCGAATCATGTTCAACCAAAGAACAATAAAATTCTTGAGTCAATTGCATATAAGAATCATTTTCCAAATCAACAAACTTCTTAAGTCCAATTGATGTCAACAATTTATTCATAACATTAGTCATGCCCATTTTTGTAATAATTGTCTTAGGCAAAAATTTAGAACCAACCACTTCTCTAGTTCTACATAGAACATATTTATCACCTTTAAGTTCATTAAAAATAGGGAAAGAAGTCTCATACCTTAAAGCAAGATCAATAGGTTGGTCTTCTTCCTTACTTTGAATGATGGCTTTATCCTTTGAAGCTTTAGAGGACTTAGAAGCTTTCTTCATAGTGAAATAAAAATAAAAGAAAAATGCAAATGCAAAAATGGAAATAAAAAGAAATGTGTAGAGAAGAAGAAAAGTGTATAGAGAAGAGAGTGTGTAGAGAAAAAGAAGAAGAAAGTATGTAGAGAGTAAATGGAATGAAAGAATGGTAAGAATATAAAAATAAGAATAAAGTAGAGACAAAAATGAAAATAGGGGGAAATGAAAATGAAAAGAGTTGTTGGGAGAATTCAAAATGAATATAAAAATGAAAAGAAAAAGAAATGGGAATGTATATGAAAGAGACAAATATAATATAAATTTTTTTTAGAAGTTAGTGGTAAAAGTGTGTGATTGTTGGGAAAGGTTATGTTGGTGTCGACTCGGCACCAACTGAAGATGTCTGTGCCAAGTTGTGATAGTGCCAAACTGTCGCGACTCATTACTCAATGGCTGTTGTTGCCAAGTCGTGACAGTGCCCATTCATCACGACTCAGCATTATTACAATGTGCCTACCGAGTCGTGATAGTGCCCATTCGTCATGACTCGGCACTAAACTAGCTTTGGGTGTCGACTCGGCACCCTGTGTGATTTTTTAAAAAATATTTTTTTTAGAAAACAAAAATATTTTTAATAAAATAAATATTAAACCTAATGTTAAATTAATGTGATTAGTAAAAAAAATAAAAACTAAAAATGAAAGAAATGAAATGTAGAAGAATAAGCAACAATAATTATACTAAATAAGAAAATAGCTAAATAAAAGAAATGTATGCTAAATTAAGGTCTATAGCTTGACCATTACCTCAATAAAGATTAAGGTGGAGAAATGAGGGGAATGGAGATCTCTTTCTCTAATTGATCACCAACAATATAAGGCTTTAAACAATGGCCATTGACTTTAAAAGTTTCACCTTTATCATTTGTAATCTCGATAGCACCATAAGGAAAAACTTTAACAATTCGGAATGGACCTGACCACCTTGATTTCAACTTTCCAAGAAAGAGTTTGAGTCTTGAATTGTATAAAAGAACAAGTTGCCCTTCATGAAAATCCTTCTTTTGAATATGCTTATCATGCCATTGCTTGGTTCTATCTTTGTAGATCGATCTTGGCATTTTCATAGGCATTCATCCATAATTCCTCCAAATCATTAAGTTGAAGGAGCCACTTTTGACCGGCTTTTATTAAATTAAAATTCAATGCTCTTGTTGCCCAATAAGCTTTATGTTCAAGCTCAACCGGTAAGTGACAAGACTTCCTATAAATCAATTAATATAGAGAAAGACCAATGGGAGTTTTGAAAGCTGTCCTATATGCCCATAATGCATCATCAATCTTCAATGCCCAATCCTTTCTTGAAGCTGAAACTGTCTTTTTCAAAATCCATTTGAGATCTCTATTACTAACTTCAACTTAACCACTAGTTTGAGGGTAGTATGGAGTAACTACCTTATGAGTAATATCATACTTCTTCAAAAGTGATTCAATGATATGGTTGCAAAAATGAGAACCGCCATCGCTAATCAATGCTCTCGGAGTACCAAACCTAGAGAATATATTCTTCTTACGCATTTTCTTGACAACCTTAGCATCATTTGTAATGGATGGAATAGCTTCTACCTATTTAGACACATAATCAACCATGACAAGGATGTGCTTAATGCCTAAAGAACTTGGAAATGGTCCCATAAAATTAATACCCCAAACATCAAAAAGTTCTACCTCTAGAATATCACTTAAAGGCATTTTATGCTTTTTAGAAATATTACATATTCTTTAACATCTATCATAAGCTAGCACAAAATCGCGGGCATCTTTAAATAAAGTAGGCCACCAAAATCCTGATAAAAGTACCTTAGATGTTGTCCTAGATGCACCAAAGTGTCCACTAACTTTCATAGAATGACAATGCCTTAGAACATCCGAAACTTTATCTTGTGGAATACATCTTCTTATTAAACCGTTGCCACATCTCTTGTATAATAGTGGTTCTTCCTAATAATAAAATTTAACATCATGCAAGAATATCTTTTTTTTATCTAAAGTCCATACCATAAGGCAAAACTCCACTTGCCAAGTAGTTAGCAATATCCGCAAACCATGGAAGTTCCTCTTTTGCAATTTGTAGAAGTTGTTCACCCGGGAATGTGTCATTGATAGGTACACCATCATCTTGCTTCTTTAATCCTTCTTAATCTAGCCTTGACAAATAATCTACCATAAGGTTCTCACTACCCTTCTTATATCTAACTTCCCAATCAAACTCTTGAAGCATCAAAATCCACCGAAGCAACCTTGGCTTAGCATCTTTCTTGCGAAAAAGATATTTGAGAGCAGAATGATCCGAGTAGACAATCACCTTTTGACCAACAAGATATGCTCTAAATTTGTGAAAAGCATAAACAATGGCAAAAAGCTCTTTTTCGGTGGTAGTGTAATTGATTTGAGCACCATCAAGAAGCTTGCTAGTATAGTAGATCACACAAGGCTTCCCTTCCTTTCTTTGGCCTAAAACAGCCCCCACAACATAATTACTAGCATCACATATAATCTCAAATGGTAATTCCCAATTAGGTGGCTACAAAATAGGACCTGAAATAAGAGCTTTCTTAAGCTTTTCAAAGGAATCCAAACATGCCTTATCACACTCAAAAATTGCTTCCTTTACTAACAAGTTATACAATGGTTTGGCAATTTTAGAGAAGTCGTTAATGAATCTTCTATAAAATCCTGCATGCCCAAGAAAACTTCTCACATCTTTGACACATTTTAGAGGTCGCAAATTAGCTATGACTTTAATTTTTTCCTTGTCAACTTCAATACCCCGCTTTGACACCATATGGACTAGAACAATGCCTTCTTGCACTATGAAATGACATTTCTCCCAATTTAGCACTAATTTATGCTCTTTGCACCTGTTAAGCACTTTAGAAAGATTTTTAGACAATTTGAAAAGTTAGCACCATAGAAACTAAAATCATCCATGAAAACTTCTACACAATCATCAATTAGATCACTAAAAATGGAGAACAAACATCTTTGAAATGTAGCGGGAGCACTACATAGCCTAAAGGCATGCGCCTAAATGCAAAGGTACTATAGGGACATGTAAAAGTGGTCTTAGGTTAGTCATCGGGATGAATAGGTATTTGGTAAAAACCACTAAGCCCATCTAAGTAGCAAAAATAAGAAAAATTAGCTAAACGTTCCAAAACTTGGTCAATGAATGGTAAAGGAAAATGGTCTTTCCTAGTTGCCTTATTAAGCTTTCTATAATCAATGCACATACACCATCTAGTGACAATTCTAGTGGGCACTAAATCATTAGACTCATTTTTCACAACCGTCAAGCCACCTTTTTTAGGGACAACTTGAACTGGACTTACCCACTTGCTATCACTAGTAGAATATATAATACCATTATCAAGTAACTTAACTACCTCCTTCCTAACCACATCTTTAAGAGTGGGATTTAATCTCCTTTGACCTTCAATGGAAGGCTTAGCATCATCCTCTAAAAGAATTATATGCGTACACACATTTGGGTTAATACCCTTTAAATCATTTATAGAATAACCAATAGCACCTTTATGACTAAGTAACACATCACATAAAGTATTAACATTATTTTTAGGCAAAGATGAATTCACAATAAAAGGAAATTTAAAGTTAGAGTCAAAAAATGCATATCTTAGATTAGATGGTAAAGGCTTGAGCTCTAGGTTTACTTCTTCATTTGGTGAAGTAGACTTTGGATCATCATCCCTTCTTAATGGTTCAAACCTTGAAGTTCTATGAGGAGGAAAGTATGAAGTGGCCTCCAAGAGTTTCACATTAGCTTCTTGCATCATATAAGGCTCAATAGGATCTTGTTTTATACACTCATGTATCACTTCATCAATGCATTCATCAATAACATTAAGTGAGTCTATTCTACTCGCCACTTCAATTGGTGTAGTTTTTATTATCTTGTACACATCAAATACATACTCTCATTATTCACTTCCAAAGTAATCTTTCCTCTCTTCATGTCAATGATCACACCTGCCGTCACCAAAAATGGTCTTCTAAATAAGATTGGGATTTCAAGATCTTCCTCTATGTCCAAAATAACAAAATCGATAGGTATAACAAATTTCCCCACTTTAGTTGGCACATTTTCTAGAATACTAAGTGGATAAGTAATAAGTTTGTTTGCTATGGAAAGACACATATTTATAGGCTTAAGCTCTCCCAAGTCTAGCCTTTTATAGATAGAGTAAGGCATAAGACTAACACTAGCACTAATATCACACAAAGCTTTATCAAAATAAGTACCACCAATTATACAAGAAATAGTGAAATAACCTGGATCCTTAAGCTTTGGTGGAGACTTGGAGTACATAGCCTTGGATTCTTCAACAAGAGAAACTAATCCATACTCCTCAAGCTTGCTCTTATGGTTTATGATATCTTTCAAAAACTTGCCCCATGCGGGTATATCTCTAATAGCATCCATGAATGGAATGGTAATGGTGATCTCCTTGAGATAATCAAGAAATTTGCTAAATTACTTATCCAATGTACGCCTAATAAACCTTTAAGGAAAAGGTAGTGTTTTAAGATCTACCTTGAGTTCATCATCTTTAGGTATGGCATCTTCTTTTTTACTCTTCTTAACACCTTCATCATCACCCTTACTACTAACAATAATATTATCATCTCCCTTACTAGCCTCCACTTTTACCATATAATCATCATCAATCACTTTCTTAGCCTTACTAGCAATATTTCCAACCTCTTTACCACTCCTCTAAGTAATTGCTTGGCAAGTTTCTTTTGGTGCAAACTTCAGTTGGCTAGGAATCTTTCCCAAGGGTTTAGAATTGGAAGAAGAGGCTTGTTGAGCAATTTGGATTTCATGGATACGGTTATAAGTAGCAAGTTGTTCAAGCTTAGAGTTAATTTGCTTGAATTTCTCCTCACTTTGCTTATTGATGGTAATTTGTTGGTTAATGAATTGCTCCATAAGAGTTTCAAGGTTGGATTTGGGTTGGGTAGGGTTGAAAGCTTGTTATTTCATAGGAAATCCGGGTAAATTTTATGGTTTAGTATTTGGGTTAAGTTGTGAAGGGTTAGACCATGAAAAATTTGGATGGTTCCTCCATTGAGGGGTATAGGTATTTGAGATTGGACCATTTCTTTAGTTGAAACCTCCTTGTAAATAGTTTACTTCCCCACTTGAACTCACATTGCATTCATCATATGCATGAGGACCTCCATATAATTCATAAGATGAGCTTTTTCAACCGAATTAATTTGAGCTTTACTTACAAGCTTTGTCAAAGCATCCACCTTGGCATTCAATATATTTATGTTATCTAACTCAAGCATTCCTTTTCTTTTTACTAAAGTAGTTTCATCACCCATGTAGCCTTAAGATGCTAGTTCTTCCAATAAAGTAGTAGCTTCTGTTGGTGTCTTATTCATCCATTTACCACTAGAGGCTACATTTATAATACTCCTAGCATCATCGGATAGCCCATTGTAGAGGATTTATAGAATCATCTAACCAGGCAACCCATGATGAGGACATTGCCTTTGAAGCTCTTTGAATCTCTCCCAAGCTGCATAAAGTGTATCTTCTTTATTTTGCTTAAAAGTGCTAATCTCATTACGAAGCCTAGCCGTCTTATGTGGTAGAAAATACTTGTGAAGGAAACCTTGCCTCAATTGATCCCATGTAGTGATAGAATTGCTAAGTAAACTAGCAAGCCAAATCTGAGCTTTGTCCCTCATAGAAAATGGAAACAATCGTAGCCTTATTGCATCATCCGAAACATTATTGATCTTAAAGGTTTCACACACATTAAGAAAGGTGAGGATGTGGGCATATGGATCCTCTCCCAGCAAACCTCCAAACTGATTATTTTGCACCATTTGTGTGACACTTGGCTTGATTTCAAAATTGTTGTTGGCAATAGTTGGAGCTATAATTCCTCTAGAATTTTTAGTGATATCCGGTAAAGCAAAATCGCCTAGAGTTCTTCTTTGCGGTTCAGCCATATTAACTTGTCTTTATTCCCTACGCAAATGATAAAAAGTACATTCAATTTCAAGGTCAAAGAATAAAATATTACTAGAACTACGAGCACGTCGCATAAAAAATCACAAATAAAATGAAAATAAAAGAAATATATATATATTAATTATCAAGTAAGAAAAATTAAAATTTAAAACTAAACTATATAAAATCCTAAAGCAACTTTTCTCTATCCTAAACTAATATTAATTCCAACACCGTTATTCTCCGACAACAGCGTCAAATTCTGATGTGGGTTAGAATGTATACCCTAGCTTCTATGGCTAAATATAGGATAAGTAAGAGGATTGAACACAAGGAATAATGAGAAAATCAAGCATTAACTAGATAAATACTAGGATGAATAGGTTTACCAATATATCAAATTGTAATAAATCAAATTTTGAATCTAATTAAATACAAACTAACTAAAACATGAAATTAAATGAAAATATAATAACAACAATATTCAAAGAAAATGTAGGTGGAGATTACAATAAAGTATAGAATAATGAATTATTAACATAAAATAATTATATTAACCATGAATGCAATAATTGGAGAATGTGACCTAAAATCCTTAAGAGAAACTGTCGTTGTCAAATAAAGATATTTCCATCTAGAGTCTACAAGCACTCTCGTGTCATTGTAGAGATAGATAAAAACCATGAAGTTCTTTGCCAATTCTTTGATCCCTCAAAGTGGATTTCTTGTCTCCAGGTACTTTCCTAACCTTTAAGTGAAATCAATTACTTTTCCACCAAATATCCCATATGTTCTGAAGTTGATAGCCAAAGGGTACAAGTTATGTCAAACTAAAAGCTACAAATCTTGGTGAAGAATCACAATGCTTCAACATTAATAGTCACTTCAAGGATATTTTCGTTAATCCAAATGAACGAATTAGGTCTAGGTGTCTTCACGGAAGTTATAGTTGTCTGAAATAACTTTCCATAGCAACTTGAATCACTTAAATCTGAATTCTGTAGAGGAAGTTATGACTAAAAGAGTTCAATAAGGTTTGAAGGATTGTGTCTCTTCACACCGTGCTGACTCACGAAGCCTGTGCTGACTCATGAAGGTTGGTCTCTATCATGACTCATGAATGGGTAGAGGAAGCATGTTGACTCATGATAGTACACATCAGTGCTGACTTGGGAAGGATAAGGGAAGGAGGTGACGAGTGGTGACAGTCCACAAATCTTCCAAAACTTGCTTCCTTCATTCCTTTGACCTTAAATCACTTCACCATGTCCATAAAACTTCCCTAAACTTCAAAAACAACTATAAGTCATTCAAATCCATATGAATTTACTAAGAACAATAAAGATCAAGAGCATTTATGATTAGGGATAAAATGCATAAAAACTAAACTAGAATGTAAATAAAATGCAACCTAAATATGCATGAAATATACTAAAACTACTATACT
>CATIWO010430156.1:0-14897 GCA_949673435.1 Macaranga tanarius
TATATCTTATTAGAATATTGTAAATTTACATAAATAAATAACTTTAAAATTAAAAAGTGAAAAAAGAAAAAAGAAAAATAACCGAACCGAACCGGTTCAAACCGAATTAACCTCATAAAAACCGAACCGAAATTGAACCGAACCAAAACGCTACTCCCAGTAGCGTTTTTGCTCTCCCTTGTCAAATCATGCGTTTTTCTGACAAAAACGCTACTTCAAGTAGCGTTTTGCACAGGGAAAATTTTGTTCGCTTCCCTTAACGCTACTTCAAGTAGCGTTTTTATTTTTCATCTACAGAAAACTACTCTAAAATGGGAATTACTTTTCAAACAACCCTAAACTGGGAATAAATTTTATGTTTTACCCCAAAATGGTAAAAAGCCCATTAATTACCCCCACTAAATTACTACAGGATTAAGATAATATACATTCAGGATACAACAAAGCCAATAATTTACAGATAGCAACTTCTGTAAACTCTTCAAAGAACTTATTTTTGAAAGAAAAAATGCAAAGAAGAGAGGAGGAAAAAAGTTAACGTTAATTAGCACACACTTTTCTATATAAAACAGACTTCTGCAGTTAATAAACAACCCATAATAAACAACTAACTGAAGGGCACTTATACCAAGTGCCATCATTAGACTTCTAATGTGCTTTGCTACCAAATTTGAATCAAATTTATTTTTTTCTCTAATTTCTCTTAAACTAATAGGTTAAGTATATCCTACAAAATAAGGGACACTAAACTCTTTTCCCATACCAATGTGGGATAACCCTTCCTTCAACCAACTAATATACAAGCTACATATAGCACAGCTACTGTATAAAATTTACAGAACTGGGGTAGTGACTGAAAAAGAAACCACAACTGCAAATTCATAGCTAGGAAGCTAGATTTTACAAAACAATATAATAAAATATTTCTGCAACACCCTTTGTATCATTTATCGAATGACACATTCCATAAAACAAAGAGAGCAAAAGACTTTGTTTAAAACATACTCGAAACTTGAAACAATTCATCAGAATTTCAGGTTTACTTGCTGTAGGAACACCTCTTCCTGAAAATGAGAATACCATTTCACATAGATGCTTGGATGCTGCAGCCTATGTCCCTACAGAAAATCCAAATCATAATAAAAATATGTTAAAAGAACCAAACTCATAACTAATGCGGTTCAAGTGGCAAAAAGTTTGCATTCTCTTAAATAAAGTCTCAAATTCGAGTTTTGAGTATAGAGAAATAAGTGTGGAGGGAGCTTTACTCTCCTAACTGATCCACCTGGTCCGATCCAATCCTAATAGTTGAAACTCTTGAAACTATCATTAAAAAAAACTCATACCTATTAGCTCGCGTGAGGCAACAATTCATTGGTCACTGTGACTGTGTGTACTGGCACGAAGGAAAGCCTTTGTGATGACATTTAGTTTTCTTGTGACATCCCTCATATTCATCCGATTTCCCGGTAGTTCTGATGAGCATGCAAGTCCTATTTTCAGGACTGCTGCGAGACATTTTTGTGCATTGCCTCCTTCTTGTCTCAAATCTTCAATATTTATAAGGTCTTCTTGGACTTCTAATCTGTCATCATTATCATTCTCCTCTGCAGTCTCTGCTGGCTCCAATTCGCCTGCTGCGATAAGCACAGGATCCACTACATGCATGACCCGTCGTGGGAGATTAGCTCCAACAAAGTTGTGGAGATTTAAACCATCTCTGAACACTTCATCAGTTGGTCTTCTTCCTGTGAAAATCTCCAGCAAAATTATTCCAAAGCTGTAGACATCTCCACAAGTTGTCACCCCCCTACCTACTCCATACTCTGCAATGCAATTGTATATAATATCAAATTCCATAAGAATTTTATTGAAAGAGAGAGTTTCCTCTTCTGGGTATGAAAATAATCAATAGATATCTGTTGTGTTCAGGTATTAGGCCTATAACTCATGCATCAAAAATGAAGTATGGTCATTTAACCAAAAAAAAAAAAAAAAAACAAAGTATGAAAAAAGTTTCACCTGGAGCCATATAGCCGATGGTTCCCTTTATCCCAGTAGAGCTAGTTTGGCCTTGTGAAGAATTTGAGGATAGTAGCCTTGCCAATCCAAAATCACCAACATGAGCAGTCATGTCATAGTCAAGGAGTATATTGCTTGGCTTCAAATCACAGTGAATGATTGGCTTGTCAGAATTGTCATGAAGATAGTGCAATGCAGATGACACATCAGTTGCAATCAGGAGCCTTTGAAGAAAGCTTAAGTTCCTTGGCTGATTATTACTATCTTCTTTCGGATGCAACCACATTTCCAAACTCCCATTCGCCATGAAGTCAAACACTAAAGCTTTGAAGTAGTTGCCTTTAAAATCAATGCTGGAGCAGTACGTCAAGAATTTAACGAGATTTCGATGCCTGATGTTTTTCAGGGCTTCGCACTCAGCAATGAAGCTTTTGGTAGCTCCATGCTGTTGAAGGTTTAGTACCTTCACAGCAACTAATTTATCTCCCAGCTGCTTAAGACTTCCTCTATACACTGAGCCAGAACTGCCTCGTCCTATTAAGTTGCTTGAGTGGAATCCTCCTGTTGCTTGCAGTAGTTCTTGGTATGAAATTCGTGGAAATCTGTTCACAGTAAAAGGCTTGATGGACGAATCCTTTCGTGACTTCTACCGATAGAAAACAAGGGCTAACAGTAAAATCATGAAAAGCACAGTTGAAGTTATTGTTGCAGCAAGAATTATGGCAAGGGGAGACATTCTGTTTTTCTTCTGATTGATATGGCATGCTGGCAGCTTCAATTCTGGGATACCTCCACAAAGATTAGTGTTTCCAACGAGTGAAATTGCTCTTGCATTGCTAAATACTCCCTTGGTTGGTACCTCACCCTCCAGATTATTGAAAGAGAGATCCAAAAATTGCAGATCGCTTTCGGAATATTTCCTGACAAGTTGTTTCTTGACAGGTCTAAATGTTGGAGGCCTCTCAAAGAAGCCAAGGATGAGGGAATGGGTCCTCGGAAGAGGTTACCCTGCAAATGAAGGCTTTCTAGCATCACACAATCACCTAATGCCTTAGGAATTTTCCCTGACAATTTATTCTCAGATACATCTATTATGTTAATATTTTTCAACTTGCCAACATCAAAGAGAAATGGACCGGTGAATGAATTTTTCGACAGGTTAAGGATTCTTGATAGAGAGGGAAGGCTACTGATCTGTTGTGGAAAGGCCCCAGTCAATTTATTTTGCGAAATGTCAAGAGCATGCAGATGTTGGCACCTCAGGATGCTCGAAGTTATGTTTCCTTCTAATGCATTTGTTGGCAAATAAAGCTCATATAAATAGGTGATGTTGCCTATGGATGATGGGATTTCTCCTGACAGTAGGTTTACAGCTAAGTTCAATAGTTGCAGCTTGAAGAGCTTCCCAAAAGATATAGGGATGCTTCCTGAGAAGTAGTTTTCCTCCATTTCCAACGTACACAAGTTGACAAGATTTCCGACCTCTTCAGGAATTTTTCCAAATAGTTGATTGCGTCCCATGCGTACAGCAGTTAGTTTAGTCGACAAATTGCCTATGGAGCGAGGTAATACACCGCCAAAATTATTTTCTTCAATATTTATTACTTCTAGATTGCTGCAGTTTGTCAAAGGTGTTATAAAACTCAAATCTTGAGTTTTATTTTCTCCCAGAAGACTGGCCCTAAAATTAAAAATTTGAAGAGCATTCAGATCACCTAAAGTTGTTGGAACTTGCCCTTCAAAGAAGTTGCTGGAGATGTCAAGGATCTCAAGCTGAGAAGCACTGAACAATGAAAGTGGAATAGTTCCATAAAACTTGTTCATCCCGATTGAGAAAATTTGCAGTTTAGGAAGAGTGGGGCCTATATTTTCTGGGAGTCTATCATTCAGTTGATTGTGTGCAACAGAAAATATGGTGATGGGCGAGATATTGCAAAGTGTTGAAGGAATTGTACCAGAAAGATTATTGTTACAGATATGGAAAGAATTTAAGCTAGTTAATTGTCCCAACTGACTTGAAATACTTCCCTGCAAATTATTAGAAGACAAAAAAACATTTTTGAGAGTGGAAATGTTCCCAAGGGAATGTGGGATCTCTCCTGTGAGATTATTAGAATTAAGCGCAAGTCCAACTAGCTTCTTTAAGGAGTTCAGCTCATCAGGAATTTTCCCCACTAAGAGATTGCTACAAATATTCATAACCCTGAGCTTTGAGCAGTTGCTAATGCTGACTGGAATTTCTCCTTCCAGTGTGTTGCTCGACAGGTTGAGATTTTGAAGTCGGAAAAGGCCGCTAAATTCTGCAGGAACTTCTCCATGGAATCTGTTGTTACCAAGGCTCACATTTCTTAAAAATGTGAGATTGCCTATGTAAGGAGAAATGGTCCCTAGCAAGCTCAGGTCATGCAGGCTCAACGATGTAACTCTTTGATGTTTATGGCCACATGTAACCCCTTGCCATGTACAGAAATGCGCTGAATCATTCCATGAGTTCAAAATTTCATGTGGGTCGTCAGGTATCTTGGCTTTGAACTCCAAAAGTGCGAGTCGATCCGTCTCATTTCCCATGTTACAAAGACAAAGAGCAGGTTTCAGGCATAGCATGCCAATGGAAAATAGAAAAATGATATGAACACAATAACGAAGGATTGAAAACCAGAGTGTCCAAGTCACAAGCTTGAAGTTGTAGATGAAATATGTGTATTTTAAGTGATGGATGTTTTTTGTGATTTTTTTGTCAGAATGGCAAGTGAAAGGTCTCTAGTCTATTCTTGTAAGAAGTAGGGGTGAAAAATGGTCCAGGCGTGTGAAGACCGGAATTGAGTTAAATCGAGTCCGCCATGTTCGTAACAATCTATGCATTTATTACATATTAAGACCGGAATTAATTTTTTTGAATGATTTTTTGTCAGGATTAGAAAAATGTGAATGATATCATTTTGTACATAATATGTTCAGGTTTCTTTTTTGGGTAAAACCATATCATCAGAAGTTTAAAAAAAAAAAAAAATCATATCACCATAAATTTATGTTTCATTTATGAATTAGAAGAATAGAAGGCTCTTATTTGCCTGATACATTTGATAAAGATGCCGAGCCAAGACTTCTAATTTATTAGGAGTAAATTAGAAGTAACATGGATATAAATTACACCCAATGTTAGGATTTATAACAATTATTTTATTTTTATCAATCAAGTGCAAAACATTTAGATGTTGTGTTTTAGATCCTATCATTAGCTGTAATATATCTAGTGTAGACAAGACTCTCTCAATTGAATATGATAGTTATCGTCCATATAAATGTGCTAATTAAGAGGTTATCTAATGTTCACTCTCTTGGTAAGCATATTTTTTTATACAAATGTGTTTTTTTTTTCATTTTAATAAAAAAATTAATTCATTATTTGAATCTAAAAATATCTTTAAATTTTAAAATTATAAATTATATATTTTTTCTCATTAATACAAAAAAAAAAAAAATTCTTTTTTTTTTTCAATTTCATTGTCAAAATAGAGTTTTATTCATTATCATTTCCTCCACTTCTAATTCTTTTTATAACTTTTATTAATTAAAAATTCATTTTTAATTTTAAAAAATTTATTTTTAATTTTTTGAAAATTCCCTAGTATATATTTGTAAGTAGGGGTGAAAAATGGTCTAGGGCTCTGGGCGTGTGAAGACTGGAATTGCGTTAAATCGAGTCCACCATGTTCACAACAATCTATGCATGTACTACATATTAAGACCGGAATTGAGTTAAATCGAGTCCACTACGTTCACAACAATCTATGCATTTATTACATATCGTATTCAGATTTGGGTACTGACGATTGTTATTTATGAAATATTCGCAGTAAATTATGGGCATGCTAGTTCGAGAGTGACCTAAACTACCATTTATCTACAGAATTTTTTTTTTTTTTTTTTGTTATAAATAAAAGTTGTAACACTAAATTGAAATGAAAAAAAATTGAGACAATTATAATTATATTTTTTAATTATAATGATGGACCACCCGGGATGAATTGCCTGTCCTACTCTTGTGGAAAAAGTCTTGGGGTCCAATAGAATTTTTCAGTCCATAAAACATTTCCAATTTCAGAGATGCTTAGTTGCTGAAAGCGACAAAATCATTTAGTTTTAAGGCAAAAAAGCCATTTGGTTCTTCTCAGCATGCAAGTCCAGTTTTAAGGATTGATTCATTTTCTATATTGATATTGACGTGATTAATCTCCATTTGTGCGTTACCATCACAGTCATTGTCTTCATTAATTTTAGCAGCTGCTGCGGTTGTCCCAATTCTCCTCTTGTGAATCTCTTGACAACTTAGCTCTAACAAACTTAGCCATCTGTTGTGAACTATGTCATGTCATCGGTTGGTCATGAAGGCTCCGCGTCATTGCACTGTAGAGTAGAATATTGATCGGCCATGCAGAGTCTCTGAGTGACGTTTGAAGTATTGACACTTCAAAAAGGGATAGAGTGCTGCGTCCGACGTTCTCCTGACGCTGACATTTGCTCCATATGTGTCTGACACGTGTTTGTATGTGCCAAAATATTTTGTCTTTTATTTTAAGGGATAGAGTGCACTCCCGATACTTTTCCGACACACATTTAGCACAAGTTTAACATTTTCTCTCTTTTTTTTTTTAATAAAAAGATGAAATAAATTTCAACTTTTTTAAAATTATTGCAAATAATAATTTAATTCACTAAATTTATAAAATAATTAGTGGCAAATCCATGCAAAGCGCAGACTGCATAATAAAATAATAATTAAATAAGCTAATAATGCATATATTTTAAAAAAATTATTTTTTTAATTTTATTAACATAATTTTTTTAGTTATAATAAAATTAGTTTTTAGAATTATTAGGTTAATATGAAAATAAGTATATTAGTGTTTTACTTAAAAAAATAATACTAATAAACTATGGTGAGTCTTTTATTTTGAAAAAATTAGAATTTTTAATAATTTGAAAAAAAAGCCTTGAGTGATTTGAAGTAGAAAAATATGTGCTATATAAATACACTTAAAATTTGAGTATTATTAGGTTACTATTAGGATATGTATAATAGTATTTTAATTAAAAAATAATACTAAATAATTTTTGCAATTTTTTTATTTTTAATTTTTTTAAAAAATTAAAATTTATGGGTAAATACTAAAATATGGGGAGAAATACTTATCAATATTTGAGTTTAATGATTTTAGAACTAAGTATTTAATATACTCTAGTATACACAATACATGTTTTGTATGTGATCTTTCTATTATTGAACTTATTTTTTATGAAATAAATTTAAATTAAAAAATTTAGTACGATTTAAATATTTTTAACTTTAATATTACTCTCTTCTAAAAATATTTCATTTATTATTTTTAAATTATAATTATAATTAATAAATATAAAAAAATTTAAACACATTATTTTAATATATTTAATAAATTAATATTTTTAGTATTTTTAACAATTTTAACATTAATTTTTCTATTTTTTTCTATGTACTATTGTGGGTTGGATTGGTTCTTTTGGGTTCGTTTAAAATGGGCTTTCAGAGCTTGCCTGCAAGATATTCTTGCCCCTCCATTAAACTAGCCTAGATGATTTTTTTTTCTTTTTATTATGATAAAATTTCTAAATATTTTTTTTTAAAAAAAAAAAGAGTTAAAGGAATTATGATGGTGAATTTATTTTTATTTTTTTGTATTAGATTTTATTTTTATGTACAATTATTTCAATTTGGAAATTAAAGAAAGATTATTCTCATATAAAGTATAATCATAAAGACATTTTAATTTTTATTTTTTTTATAAAATTCTATTTTTATTTATTTTGATTTTAAAACATGAAAAAAGTAACGTTCTCTTTTTCTTGGCGCGTAAATCCTCCTATTGCACCGCCTTAAGTCGCAACGGGCATATTTGTACCGCCTTAACTCACAACGGTCATATTTGTTGTGTATAAATTCACATTCACAGAGCTAAACAACACACAAACAGCGCGGAGAGAGAGAGAGAGTAAGTAAAAAATTCTCAGTTTTAGTTTCAAGTCAAAGAAAGAAAGAGGAATTCAAAGGAACCGCAGTGATATTGTGATGAGTTTCTTCAGTTACTAAGAATCAGCTTCATTGATTTGTACTCTTCTCTGGGCTGGTATATGATTCTGATTCACATCTCAAACATGAAATGATGTTTTTCTTTGTTCAGTTTTGGATTTTTCTGTAATTCGAGTGCATACTGTTGTTGTTTTAAGGAATTGGAACTTGTTATTATTTGTGGGTTTTGTTTTTTTAACTCCAATTTATGCAAAAGTTTGGAACTTTTCTTTGTTTTTGCTCATTTATTGATGATAAAATTTGCAACTGATTTTTGGAATTGGCAATGTTAATTTTACTTTATTAATTTTCTTCTTAATTGCTTTTGCAATGTGATTATATGTCAATTATCATCATTAAGTTACCAGTTGAATGTGATTTTTATTGTCTAATTGAGATTATTGACAGAATTAAATAGGATGGCGATTATGTGTTCTGTTTCTGGCAGGTTTATGCAATTGATTCTTAGTTTGTTTTGAAGATATATTTGTACTGCACCATGGGTTTTGATAATGAGTGTATTTTGAACATTCAATCCCTTGCATACAATCATCATCATCATCATCTTGCATTATCTAGCATTCATCATCATTTTGCATCATCTTGCATTCATCATCTTGCATCATCTAACATTCATCATCATCTTGCATTCATGCACTCATCATATTGCATCATCTTGCACTCATCATCATCTTGCATCATCTTGCATTCATCATCTTGCATCATCTTGCATACAATCATCAATATTCATCCTCTTGCATTCTGTTTGTTATTATTTTCTAGGTTGTAGCTTAAATGACAAGGAGGAGTGCTAGTAGCCAAAGGGAGCCTCTTTAATGAAATACAGAATGGTATATAAATTGTTCTGTTGTCTAAAACTGTGCTACATTTGTTTGCAGTCCAAGCTCATTTTCATACCAGAAGAAAACAAATGAGGGAGGCACCAGAAGAAGGTTCTTAAATTTAATTGTTTTTTCCTGTCCTGTTTATTGAATTCTTCTTCTGCTATGAGAATTTTTTCTTTCCTTGAATTTTATAACCTGAAAACTCTCTTCCTGTGTTGGCAGGGACTCGTTTTTTTACCTCTTTCCCACTTTGGGTTCCGGTGAGAATTTCCTACAGGTGTTTATCCACGACCTCTTGTACAAATGGGCTTTATCCCCTTTAAAGCCCTTGCAATGCTGAAAGGTATCTCTACAAATGGCCCCTTTCCCTTACTTAAGGTATCTAATGTTTGAGTGATGAGATTTAATAGAGCATTTTATTTATTCATTTACTCCTTTATTGTGAAAGATATCATCACCAACTTTCCTAGAAGCTCTACAATATACTCAAGTCCACCGCCATTTCAAGAGTTGTCTAGATTGTTATAGTTTTAGTAATAAATATTAGCCAATAGGAATAATCTAGAAATATATAGAGTAGTTGTTAACCGACATAAAGCAAGTATAAATAGGTGATATTGGCCATTGTATTTGGTGTGCAGCCAATAAGAGAAAAGTGTGCATTGAGTGAGAGTGTCCAATAGAAAGGTGTGTGAGTCTTGTATGTGAGTTAATAATAAAATGAGTAGTGATGTGAGTCAACATGAGTAGGTGTGTGGGCCTAGTGTGTTGGTCGTGAGATAATAATTTGAGAGTGGGTAGAGTGTGTATTGTACAAGTTCTTTTTAGTACGGTAAAATAATTTTCTTTCAATTGAGTCCTCTATATATTTTACAAGTGGTATCAGAGCGGCCGGTCGGGAGACCGACTTCAAGTGCTTTTGGAGAAAGCGATCTGGGATTGTATATTGTCGAAGTGCGGCTGGTGCACAGTCAGGGACTGTGAAGTTTGTTGGTTCGGGACCAAACTTACTTGATTAATAATTGGAGAAAATAGTCAAGTCATTATGGCGGAGATGACTACTTTGGTACGTAGTCTTGAAAAACTTAATAGCAGTAATTATAGCACTTGGAGTACTCGTATGCAATTTTATTTGCTCGGCCAAGACTTATGGGAGACTGTTGGAGGAAGTGAGACGTCACCCCCAACAAGTCAAGAAGGCCTTAAAAAATGGAAGGTCAAGGCTGGTAAAGCAAGGTATGCTTTTATCAATAGCAGTGGATGATGATTTGTTGCAGCGCATCAAGGATGCGAAGACCCCCAAGGAGGCATGGGACACTCTTGCTGGATTATTCGCTTGAACAAATGATGCCAAGCTCTAACAACTCAAGAACGAGTTATTGTCAATCTCACAACATGACATGACGGTTAGTGAATACTTCACTAAAGTTAAATCTTTATGCCAAGAAATTTCAAAGTTGGATCCTGAAAATAAAATAACCAAGACAAGAATGAGGAGAATTATAATTTATGGGTTACGAAAAGAGTTTAATGCTCTCGTTACGGCAACCCGTGGATGGTCGAAGGAGCCAACAATAAATGAATTAGAAAATATCTTGGCTAATCAAGAGGCTTTAGATAAACAAATGAATGAAGTTTTAATCAAAAGTGATATGGATACGAATGAGCGTGCATTTTATAGTAACCATAGAAGAAGTAGTCAACAAGGTCAGAATAATGCAAGGTTCATAAAAGAAGATAGCGACGACAATGGGAACTCAACAAGTTGGAAAGGTCAGAGTTCGCAATAAGGGGGAGCTAACAACAAACATGATCAATTGGAGGACAAATCGCATCATCGCAAGAACAACCAATGTTACAATTGTGGTAAAAGAGGCCACTATGCACGAGATTGTTGGCATAAGAGAGTTGAAGGAAATATTGCAACGTCTACGAAGCCTCAAGTTGAAAGCGAAGAGGAATGGGACTTCAGCATTCAAGCGGCTTGTGCGATTGATGAACCGATAAAAGCAAATGAGTTCATAGAGACAAGTGAAGACGATGGAGATGAGTTAGCAACCTCGACCATGATAGAATCATGTGAAAGTGAAGAAGATTGGGACTTGACTGATTCAAGCTTATATGAAGAAGGTCTGTTGGAAGAAGAGATCGACTTCGAGCAAGAAAGATCTCAAGAGCAATCAAATGCAATAGATTATAAAGAAGAAAAATTATGGAACGAAGAAGACGAACAAATCATTGAGGAGTTTTTATCATCTTTGGAAGATGGAAAATTTGAAGATGGAATTACGATACAAGAACAAGAACAAGAAGAGGATGAAGAGATAATGCAAGAAGAGCATGGATTGAATTGGGAAGAAAAGGACTTCGACATGACATTGGCAGAAAATAAACTTGAAGAAAATTATAAAGAGAATACAAAGATAATGCAGAGAAAGAAATTGAAGAAAAGGCAAGAAGACGTGTTACATCGAACAAGTAACGAGAAAAAGAATATACGAAGTGAATATTACTTTGATCAAGATGGACATGAAGTTCCAAAAATTGAAGGTATAGAAAGTTGGTGCTGAGGGGGAGTGTGAAAGATATCATTACCAACTTTCCTAGAAGCTTCTACAATATACTCAAGTCCACCGCCATTTCAAGAGTTGTCTAGATTGTTATAGTTTTAGTAATAAATATTAGCCGATAGGAATAATCTAGAAATATATAAATTAGTTGTTAACGACATAAAGCAAGTATAAATAGGTGATATTGGCCATTGTATTTGGTGTGCAGCAAATAAGAGAAAAGTGTGCATTGAGTGAGAGTGTCCAATAGAAAGGTGTGTGAGTCTTGTATGTGAGTTAATAAAAAAATGAGTAGTGATATGTGAGTCAACATGAGTGGGTATGTGGGCCTAGTGTGTTGGTCGTGAGATAATAATTTGAGAGTGGGTAGAGTGTGTATTGTACAAGTTCTTTTTAGTACAATAAAATAATTTTCTTTCAATTGAGTCCTCCACATATTCTACATTTATCAGTATTAGAAAGAAGTATCCCATTAATGCTTTGATGTTATGGTTTGTGAAAATGATTTCCATAATGTTAAAATGAAAAATGGGGCATCGCTACCATCATCATCATCGCCATCATTGCCATCATCTTCATCATCACCACCACCACCGTCATAGGGATGCTTCCAGAGAAGTAGTTTTCCTCCCTGGCCAACGTATACAAATTAACAAGATTTCCAACCTCTTTAGGAATTTGTCCAAGTAGTTGATTGCTTCCCATACCTCAGTTAGTTTCGTTGACAAATTGCCGACAGACCGAGGTAACACACCGCTAAATTTGTTATCACCAAAAGCTATTTGTTCTAGATTGCTGCAGTTTGTCAAAGAGGTTATAAAACTCAAATCTTGAGTTTTATTTTCTCCCAGAAAATTCCCCCAAAAAATAAAAAATTCAAAGAGCATTCAAATCTCCTAAATTTGTTGGAACTTTCCCTTCTTATAAGTTGTCACCGACCTCAATGATCTCAAGCTGGGAAGCATTGAACAATGAAACAGGAATAGTTCCATAGAATTTGTTCCTGCCAAATTTCGAAAATTTGCAGTTTAGGAATAGTGAGGCCTATATTTTCTGGGAGTCAGTTTAGGAATAGTGAGGCCTATATTTTCTGGGATTCTATCATTCAGTTGATTGCCTGTAATAGAAAATGCGCTGATGGATGAGATATTGTCAACTGTTGAAGGAATTGTACCTGAAAGATTATTGAGTCCAATAGCGAAGAAAGATAAGCTTGTTAATTGTCCCAACTGACTTGGAATATTTCCCTGCAAATTAGTAGAAGCCAAATAAAAATTTTTGAGGGTGGAAATGTTTCCAAGGGAACGTGGGATCTCTCCTGTGAGATTTTTAACTTCAAACACAAGTACCACCAGCTTCTTTAAGGAGCTCAGCTTATCAGGAATTTTCCTCACTAAGCAATTCCTATGGAAATCCAGAACCCTGAGCTCTGAGCAGTTGCTAATGCTGACTAGAATTTCTCCTTCTAATGTGTTGCTCCATAGGCTGAGATCTCGAAGTCGGAAAAGGCGACCAACTTCTGCAGGAATTTCTCGGTGGAATCTGTTGTTACTAAGGTTGACATTACTAAGGTTGACATATCTTAAAAAGGTGAGATTGCCTATATAAGGAGAAAAGGTCCCTAACAAGTTCAGATCATTCAGGCTCAAAGATGTAACTCTTTGATGTTTATGGCCACATGTAACCCCTTGCCATGTACAGAAATGCGCTGAATCGTTCCATGAGGTCAAGATTCGATGTGGGTCGTCAGATATCTTGGCTTTTCCGACTAGTGTTGAACTTTCTTAAACATATATATATTACAACATGCTAGCTTATGAACTTTCTTCTCCATTACAATGATCAGAAAGTCCACTAGTGTTGAAAGATAAATTACAAAATTCTAATATGCTTTAAAAGTTCATCGTTGTAAAAAATAAAAATTTTATGATAATTAACTCATAAATCAATAAAACAAAATTGGATATGTATAAATAGCAAAGAATTTAGCACGATCTATCGAATTTTACCAACCCAAGTAAGTGATCATAACTGGCCAATAAACTTATGATAAAAGAATAATGGTGCCACAATTTTCAAGTTTAGATGACAAGTTAATTATTCTAACTTTGGAGAATGTATTGGCGGCCTCTTACAATTATTGATGCTATATATGATGATAGATTATGTATAAATTAAGGAAAACAGTATCATTATCTTCCAAATCTTCCACCAAAACAAGCAATGGCCTTGACATAGATCCACTCACCCACCCACCTTTGGTTTCATTGCTGTCATAGTATTGAAAATCACTCCGTATCTATTTGAACTAATAGTTTAATGGTTAAATATCTGTTGCTTCCAGACATTTTATTTTAATTGAAAATTAATTTGTGAATTTAGTGTTAAGAGTGCAATTCCAGACAGAAAATCCAAATCTATTCATCTATTCTAACCTCTATTCACTTGTTGCAAGATCATAGAATCGGCTACTTTATCTGATTTGTGTTTCACAATGACCATGAAGATAATGCATCGAAGATGCCGCATCAATTGCAATATAGTTTTTGAAGAAGGTTTAAATTTCTTGACCGAGTAACATCATTTTCTTTTTGATGCCACCACATTTCGGAACTTAGAAGTCACTTGCTTTAAAATAAATATTAGAGCAGTATGTCAAGGAACGACCAATCTTTATATAGCAAGAAGCCTTTGACAGCTTCTCTTTTTCTTTTGTTTGACATGCTGGCAACTTGTACTGGTTACTGCTTAATGACTTTGCTTGCTATTGGATAATTATTACACTATTGACTATATGTAGTGACATTAGTGCTTCAAGATACTTAGTCTATTATTAGTGGTTAATTAATTATGACACTATAAATTACTTGGATTAATAGCTTAATGGTAAAATGTTTGTCGCTTCGCGATGCAAAAACAATCCAATATATACATATATTTTTATTTATTTTATCTAAAAAATTGATAACTTGTGAATTTGAATTCAAAATCTTTACAGTTCTCTCAAGAAAAATTGGTTATAAATTATTTTTTTTCAAGTGAAAATACCAATCAAATCATCCTGTTTGGCCATAAAATATTTTTATTAACTACTGAATAGAATATATCCAATATAGACAAAAACTTCGTGTCTAATAGATGGAAAACAAGCTTTTTTTATTTTCTAAATCAACAATACAATATATTACTACTGAAGGGTTCACAAATGTATTACACAGACTCAAGCCTACTTCCGTAGCATCTTTAGTAGACAACACCAGAAGCCCATTTCAAAGCCGCAAGACGCTCTGTTTTTAGTAGACAACATTAATTATCTAATTATTTGTAGCAAGATGTAAAAGTAACTACATTAAATTT
>CATIWO010430219.1:0-18954 GCA_949673435.1 Macaranga tanarius
ATATATATATATATATATATTCAAATCAAAAAATATAACCTAACAATCAAAAATATAAACAAATAAATATATATATATATATATACCTGGGAAGAGGAGTGCAGATCCGGCAGCGGCGGCGGCAACAGCACCAGCACCAGCAGCACCAGCGGCAGCACCAGCAGCACCAGCGGCAGCACCAGCAGCAGCACCAGCGGCAGCACCAGCAGCACCAGCGGCAACAGCACCACCACCACCAGTGGCAGCACCACCACCACCACCACCGGCAGCAGCACCACCACCAGCGGGAAGAAGGAAAGCAAAAAAAAAAAAATTAGATGGTTGGTGAGTGAGGAAGAAAAGGGAGAAGGAAGAAAAGGGAGGGAATTTTTTTTAGGTTAGAAATTTGGGAGAAAAATTAAGGAGGTAAATAAATTTTAAAAAAGGAAAAATGGTGGAAATAAATTTTAAAAAAGGAAAAATGGTGGAAAATTAATGAGGTAAATAAAATTTAATTGTTTATTTATATATAGTTAGATATATATTTATTTTTTCTAATTTTACCTCTAAATAAAATTTTATTTTTGATAGTGACACAAAAAAATATTATATATATATAAGTAATTTTTTTAATAAAAATATTTCATTTTTAATATATTAATTAATTAAAAATGAAAGTAAAACTAATCAATTAGAATTAATTAATTATTCAATTATTTAATATATACTAATATTAATAAAATAAAATAAAAAATTAATTAGAATTAATGCAGCTTTTCCCTATAAGCAAGAGATCTACATTGTGGTGTACTTAATATGTGATGTGTGGCACTTGAAACTTAAAATTTGTATTATTTAAGCCTACATACTTTTTTTTTCATTTTTTAAATTTTCTTCAAATTTTTTTCAAATTTTACTTAAATATTTTGTAAATAAAATTTTGAAATTTTTTCTAAAAATTAGTACGGTCAAAATGTTTTATATAGGCTTAAAAGAATTACATGCTACCAGTACCTTGTCACATTTATATTGAACAATGTTCTTCATAACTTCTTGTAGAATTACAGCCACTCATGTAAGTGGTCCAGTTTATAAATCTAAATTTATATGTATGATAACAAGCTCTTCTATTTGTGTAAATTTATTGAATATCCAAGCAGCAACCACTTGCCCTGTAACTTATAGTATGTCAAAAAAATTTCTAAATAATTGGTACTCTTCTTCATCCTTAAATATATTAATAATTAATTGTGTATTTTTGTTTACAATTTAATTTCAAGAATAACAAAATTTCAACAAACAAGAAATCTGAATCCTGTAAAACTTCCAAAAGAATACAAAGTACAAAATTTGGCTTTATTCCAAAAAAAAAAAAGGATTAAACTTGCATAAAAATTAAAAGTTATGTATTAAATTAGCCACATATGTTAAGAAAAGGCCTAACCTTATATTAATTAATTGGCTACACGTTGCAAATGACAATTATAGCACATGACAATGTGTAAGTTGCATTTTCTTAATTAAATATTTTAGGAATAACAATAATTTTGGTTCCAAAATTTATATGATGTTTATAATTAAGTCCTGTAAATTTAATGGTTAACAATTAATTTTAGTAAATAATTAAAAAAATTAACTGTTAATTTTATCCTGTTAAGTCTAACTGAATGTGTATACGTGGTAAAATTTTTGCCGTAGTAATAACATAATAGATAGTGGTAAATGATACTAACATCATACATTAGTTTTTTCATTCATATTATGTTTCATTTTAATAACATTAAATCAAAATTACGTTGTTTTGTAATAAAATTACTTAAAAATTAATTATATTTTATATTTTTAATTATATATTAAATTAATATAATATATTGTAGTAATAACATAATAGATAGTGGTAAATGATACTAACATCATGCATTAGTTTTTTCATTCATATTGTGTTTCATTTAATAACATTAAAATCAATTATATAGTTTTGTAATAAAATTACTTAAAAATTAATTATATTTTATATTTTTAATTATATATTAAATAAAAAATTTTAATTGATATAATATATCATAGTAGAATTATTCTATTAATACAAAAATTAGAAACTATATTATTTAATATTAAAATTTAGTACAATAGTTTTTAATAAAATTAATAGAATTATTCATATAATAACAAAAATAAATAATTTTTTTAATAATGTTATCAAATTCGACGGATTTTGAATTCCGTCGCTAATTAGTGACGGATTAAACATCCGTCGCTAATTAGCGACGGATATCAAAATATGTCGCCAATCCGTCGCTAAATCTGTCGATAATTAGGTGCCAATTTTTTGTGCAAAATTTTTGGTAGATTTTAGCGACAGAAATTATGTCCGTCGGTAATTTAGTCATCCGTCGCTAATCCATCGGGAATTAGCGGTGAAAAACTGTCCGTCGCTAAAATCCATCGGTAAATCGTTGCATTCCAGTAGTGTTCTATATTTGTAGGTCTGGAGGAGGTTTGCATTCATCAATTGGCGCCATCTGTGGGAATTATTAATTCTCTTAATAAATTTCATCTTTTAAGGCATCTCGTCTCTTTGCCCAATCCAGCATTCGGTCTCTTCAAAAGTGGACGTAGTAGCAAAACCAAATCCATGAAATTTTTTGCTTCATGAACCACCAGTAAGTAGAGCCTCCCATATTCCTCGACCATCCAAAATTGATAAAAAAAGGCACTCAAAGCCTACACCATTAAAAGAGATTGAGTATCGCACATATGCTTACCTATTATACCTTGAAAGTATGCATGGGGTGCAACATCATTGGCTTTTTTATATAGAGCTATGGCAGTAAGCAACATGCAATCGCATGGGTCATATACTGGAGAATCCTTGAACAACAGCCATAACATCAATAATGAAGATGACCTAGAGCTAGGATGGTATTCATGTGGCTCACATCTCGGGTATTGGCTTAAAAACTATTCCCTCCATATCTTGCTTCACTAGCCTTCGATCTGTGAACTTGTCAAACAACTTCATAGTCTATATTAGCTTAGGATCGTTACCTAACGACCTTCACACTCTCAACTTTTTTGAGAAACAAAATTAGTTCCATTAAAGGACTTAGAGAATTAAATAACCCGATAACGAGTACTTAATCTCAGTTACAACAGCATTTCTCGAATTGGTCTATGGCAATAGAGTTTTGCAATAAGATGAAAGAAATCATGGAAAGAGATACTGTGGCAAAGAATGAGAATACTGTATTATTCCTTATTAAAACAGCAATTCTTAAGCTTTTCACCTCCAACACGTTACGAAACTCTCCAAAAATGATGTCGCATTCGTTCTTTGCCCGAAATCTACAATAATCCTGATTCTCTACTTTGCTTTACTTTCTCTCGGCATTGTTATCTCTTCTTCAAATCTAGTCAACACCGAGTCAAAAATTTCCCTCTAAATCGGTCTCTTTAAACCGGTTATTGCATTTGCAACGTCATCTACCGCTCACAAGCTTCCTAAACTTAAGCACGAAATGATTCTCCTCGACTCACCTGAGTTTAACTCAACGTTGAGGACACTGAGTTATCGAACGGTGCACGAACTCAATAATGTGACAGTGACTTAACGGTGCATGAAATTCATGAACTAGAGCAATATCTCCACTCCCACCTAGAGATAATTAATGCGGCAGTGATACCATATCCTGATGAAGTAGCTGAATGCTCCAAATTAGGATCCGTAAAACACAGCTGCTGCCATCATAATTATCATCGAAAGATAGTAAACTATTGCAGGCTTCAATAAAAGCAACGAAATTTAACTTAACAATGGCTAAAGAAGGTGTTTCGGCTCAGAGGAGTTTACCGATGGGCTCAAAGGAGTTTTCTTGATAACCAATAGTTTGCTTAAGGCATGGATACTTGTTTCTGCAAGTAAAGCCAAAAGAGGAAGATACTTATTTCAGCAAGTAAAGCCAAAAGAGATGATTTTCCCAGTCAGGTACTCCTTTCATTTTTTCTAATAATAATATGTTTACAGCTATGGTTTGCAACAATTATGCTACGTTTATTACTACCGATGACATTATTGGAGGAGGGCTATCGAAGTTGTCTTCTTACTCAGTGGGCATCTAATGTGAATGGGAGTGGCTCCTATGGCCGTAGCTGTTGACAGGCCACTATTCCTCCTTATATGTAGTCTTTTGAAGTAAATATGACGAACCCTTTTAGAACAACTGTGGGCAAAACAAAACCGATTTGTCCCTCACTTATGTTAATTACCCAAAAAACTAATTTGAAGCCAATCCTCTTCTGCCCTATGTACTCAACGCTGGATCCTTTCTTGGTTGAACTCCCAACATCATAAAGAGCTATGATGTTTCGAGTTGATAGAAGCATTAGGTGTGATGATTTTGTACCCAATGAAAGATCTAATAGTGACTAAGCAGTTGAAATAAATTTAGGTGAAGATTGGATGTTTGATCAAGAAAATGGAAATGAGCGAATCCTCAAAAGACATCCTAGTAGTAACTAAAGCCTCCGTGCCATATCCAGGCAGGGTATACAATAAACTCATTACTGTAAATCTTGCACCTAACGGCAAATACATGTAACACAAAAGAAAAGAAATAATACCATGTGTGGGTGAAAGTAAGCATGCATACAACAATAACCTCATCAACAGATAAGTCTTTTTCTTTAGTTATTTTCATAATAGAACAGTCATAACTCATTACGAATTTAAACTCCTATAATATATGATACACGTTCATCTGGATAGGCACACAGCCGCATCATCTAACGGTAGTTATACCATGCTTATATATATATAACCCAATACTTGATATAATAAGGCAACCACAACTATATATATATATATATATATATGTTTTCTTGTCTATATCATTTATTTATTCAAAACTCTAAACATTATAATAGGCTATGTACTTTCAAAATTGTTAAGCATAGTCAAATGCATAAGGATCTTTATCCTAAACCATATACAAATATGTATATATTATTATTAAATAATCAAATATTGATTATGAATGCTGAATTGAGAATTTGATAGTACAATTATGAATGCTTTACTTATATTTTAATTTTGCATGACATCTGTCGTTGGTGATTTTAATTTAAGGCATTAATTGGCTGCTATATTACACATAAAATATAGCATGAGCCTTCTATTTGGTGCCACCTATCGTGGCTAAAGCAATTCCACATGTTTGTAAATATCATAAATCTCTGCAAAAATTCCTCATGAGATATCTACAATACATATTTTTTGTAAATCATATATGACTTAGTATGCTAACATGTTGCCATATAAGGCTTATGATGTTTTCTCATAGATAAAAATGATTGCTTATGAGATCGAGCGATAAAAAATGGCAGACAAAGTCCGAAGTCAACAATACTTGAGCTTTGATAAAAGCCAAAAATGACAAATTTGGGAGCATGGATAAAACGTCACACAGCTAACATTGACAAATGAGTTTGATAAAACTCAGATGATTAAGCTCGCACACATACGGACACTCCAAGCACCTTATTAGGCCTATATATCGCTTGATAAAGCTCCAAGAGAGCACTAGTGTCATAATACACTAATCGGGCTACAAGCCTATGACTTGTAATGTCAAAAAATTCAGCTCCAAGAGAGCATTAATGTCATGATACACTATTCAGCTACGAGCTTGCGACTTAATGTCAGAGTTCATTGAATAAAAAGCTCCAAGAGAGTACTGGTCGTGATACACTATTCGTAAAAAATGAATTCAACACTCGTAACAAATTCAAGTGTAATGGAATCCCTTACTCATAAGTAATTTGAGTAAGACGAATATACACCCATTTTGGGTGAAATTATACACCCGTTTTGGGTGAGACAGGAAGTTCTACTAAACGAATATCGCAACATATAAGTATCTGAGTATGCCCAGATCTAATCATACCTACGTTCGAAAGAATAAGCAACGTCAAAAAAATCTTGTATTAAGCTTTTATAAGCTGATTAATAGTACGAGTTTGAGATAAACTCTAGTCGAACATAAATATTCGACATGATCGAGGAGAAAAATATGTTCAATACAAACGTTGACACGATTTGTGAATAACATTCATCTCCAGTTCAAATGGTAAAGGGTCTCATAAAAAACATATAAGTACCGTTTATTTCCTTGACAAGATTATGAATGTTTTTCAACATTCGGAAGTTATAAAGCATTCAAAATGATATATGGGAATGATATACGAATCCCTGATTATGGGATTTAAACATTCAAAATAAGCATTATACTCATCTCTGTAAAAATGAATTTGACGAGCACTATATGCTTAAGCGAGTCCTTATAAAATGTTCGAACGAGTTTGCTAAAGCACTTATGCTTATAGAAATATGAATATTGCTCCACGGTTAACAATGAAGTACTTTTAATGGTAAAGCTCCGATGCGCACTACATACAAATATTGAACGGATATTGGTAGGTAACGAACGAATATTCATTGCTCATAAGTGACGAATGAATCCTTGACGATGAAAAGCGATCAACCTTTACTCGTGGAAAATTGAACGAGTATCTAGGAGTTCGTAAGAATATTTGAGACTCATGAAGAGCGGGTGCTTTAGTATTCGTAACTTTCAATTAGAGAGAATAGCTCAAGCAATAAGCCACCACTTTGTCGAACATAAATATTTGATATCATAGGGGGGACATCTGATAATTCCAGAATTGGTCTAAGCTCATAAAGAGTTCTAATTAGGACTCTTGCCCCCTAAAGGTAATCTAATAAGGAAGATTAATTATAAAATAAGAAGTATTTGTTTAATCCTAATCCGAATAGGACTAGGTATGCCTCTCCCTTATACCTATATGTAGCTTATGTTTCTCTCATATTGAGGATGTTGAATAAACTCTTCTCTGATTTAAGCATCGGATAACCTATGGATCGAATATCCTAGGCTCATTCAAGGTTTTATTCTGTGTTTATAGGTCTGGAGGAGGTTTGTATTCATCATAAATAAAACGGAAAAAGATAAGTATCAGGTCTTAAATTAGAACACCAAAAAACTTAAAAGATAAAAGTGTAAAAAATAAAATTATTTTTTTGTCCTTTTGAGGATTGCTATTATCATGAACCACGATATTTATTCCGTCCAAATAAAATTTAAAAATGACTATAGTCTTGAAATTTAATATTGGTAATTATGTTAATTTGTTTCTCCTAATTTATTAAGTATAAATTGGCAATGTTTAATTATTTTTTGGGATAAATATAATTTTGTACCTTATGGTTTCATATTTTGATAAAATTAGTTCTGTGATTTTTTTTTTGATATTTAAGTACTATGTGTTTCATAATTTTTTACACTTTAATACTCTTCTAATAATTATTATTTAAAATATATACTTTAATGTTAAAATAATATGAATTTTTAATATTATAATCATATAATGAGTGATATATCATTTAACTAACTATAATAAACTCATAACAAATTAAGTTTAGATGCATTTTTAATTTTTAGCTTATGAATAATATTTTTAAAAGTAACTAATTGGTTAAATAGATCATAAATAATATATAGAATAAATTTATCATTGAAATTTAATATTATATTAATATTTTCTTATAAAATAATGATGATATTAATTAGAAGGGTGCCAAAGTATAAAAAAATATGAAACACATAGTACTGAAATGTAAAAAAAAAAAAATTCACAGGACTAGTTTTGTCAAAAGAAGAAACCACGGGGTATAAAAATTGTAATTATCCCTTATTGTTTATACAAAATATTTTAGCCTCAGATAAATGAACTTAATATAATGTGTGAAAGGGCTAATTTGACGTGCCTTATTTGAAAAAATTAAATTAATTATTTTAAATATTTTTTCTTTATTCTCTTCTCTTTGTTTTATATTTTTCTTGTCTAATTAAAATTAGAATACCAAATTAGTTTTTGGGATAAATATAATTTTGTACCTTATGGTTTCATATTTTGATAAAATTAGTTTTATGGTATTTTTTGACATTTAAGTACTATGTGTTTCATAATTTTTTACACTTTAATACTCTTCTAATAATTATTATTTAAAATATATACTTTAATGTTGAAATAATATGAATTTTTAATATTATAATCATATAATGAGTGATATATCATTTAACTAACTATAATAAACTCATAACAAATTAAGTTTAGATGCATTTTTAATTTTCTTATGAATAATATTTTTAAAAGTAACTAATTGTTTAAATAGATTATAAATAATATATAGAATAAATTTATCATTGAAATTTAATATTATATTAATATTTTCTTATAAAATAATGATGATATTAATTAGAAGGGTGCCAAAGTATAAAAAAATATGAAACACATAGTATTAAAATGTAAAAAAAAAAAAATTCACAGGACTAGTTTTATCAAAAGAAGAAACCACGGAGTATAAAAATTGTAATTATCCCTTATTGTTTTTACAAAATATTTTAGCCTCAGATAAATGAACTTAAAATAATGTGTGAAAGGGCTAATTTGACGTGCCTTATTTGAAAAAATTAAATTAATTATTTTAAATATTTTTTCCTTATTCTCTTCTCTTTGTTTTATATTTTTCTTGTTTAATTAAAATTAGAATACCAAATTAAGAAACAACTGAGCTTTGACAATTAAATTCATTTCAAAAGCTAATTTTTCGAAAGCATTAATCTGTCATAATTCATTTCAAGATTTTAACTCGTGAGGGTAAGATTCGTTTTTCTTTATTTTTTCTCTCTAATGGGTAATCATTTTTGTCTGATTAGTTTAATAACAATAACTTCAGTTCCATCTTCTTTTCCCTTTTCGTTGCGGTAATTTGTTTTCTTTTGTTCAATAGGGAAAAGAGTTATTCAAAGAGAAATTAATTGTTTTTTTAGGAAAAAATTCGTTGTATCTTCTTTGAATTTTAGAGTTCTGTATTTAGTTTAGTTTGCATTGATGTTGATTAAACTCTTTTGGTCTATTCTGAAAAGAAAATCCGATATTAAAAAAAGTAACAGATGGTATCTGCTTTTCAGAAGGTTTTTCTTTTCCTTTTTAGGTGCATTTTAAAGTCAAAATTCTAAGATTTTAGAATGGTTGCGAACTATTAATTTGTTATGGTTACTTAATTTTAGACGACATATTCTTTTTTCTTTTTTGGTTAATTTCTTATTTCATTTGCTTGGATTTAACAGTTGTAATTGCTGTTGCATTAATTATGTAACATCTTCGCCAACAACTAGGGGTGTAAATGAGGTGAGCCAAGCTGAGTTTTGACTAGATTAAATTTAATTTATTTATAATCAAGCTAACTTTATTATGTTACATAATGTTCGCGAGTTGTTTACGAGTTTAAACGAATTAAAAAAATTTTAAAAATATAAACTATAAATTAAAGTTACTCAATAAAAAATTTAAAATAAATTATTATAAATATATAATTTTATTATGATAATATATTTTTACAATTACTATGAATAAAACTTCATATATTATATATCTAAAAATAAATTATTAATACATTAAAATTACAAGTCAGATCACGAGCTCTTATTTGAACTTTATTCACAAGTTTTACGAGCTGAACTTTGCATAACTTGAACTCGGACCATTTATTAAATGAGTTTCAATATAGCAGCTTGAATATGCTTTTATCGAGTCTTAGTTCAAGCAATTCGCGAGTGACTTGGGTTCTTTACCCAATAACCATTGGGATCAGTTGACGGGTGCTATTATCACTTAAGTGATAGTTTAAGTTCAAGTCATGGTGTATGCAGTTATGTTAGATAATTATTGAAAAATTTTTGCTACTCTTATGATTATGTCCACGTAAAATTGACTTAGTTAGAGTTTAGTAAGCTATGAATATTAGTAGTTGAGAAAAAGAATACACATATATATATATATATATTCCTTCATCATATAAATTCTATGTATAATGTGTTGTAGCTGTATTGAGAATTGCCGTTAGACCATATCTTGTGCACACTATAGCATTAACACTATACTATGTACATGGCCTTAGAAACAATTCCCCTTTCAGAGCTAGCTATGGAAGCTTTTCTCTTCTTCGTTACTTACTTCTTCATTTGTTCTCTTCTTAAGAAACCCTCTCGTCCTCTTCCTCCAGGGCCAAAAGGGTGGCCGATAGTAGGTAATCTTCATCTTATTTTAGGAACAATGCCTCATGTCAAACTAGCTCAGTTGGCCAAAGAGTATGGTCCTGTAATGTACTTGAAAATGGGTACTTGTGATATGGTCGTAGCTTCCACCCCTGATGCTGCTCGAGCCTTTCTTAAGACCTTAGACTTGAATTTCTTAAACCGCCCTCCCCATGCAACAGTAACCCACTTAGTTTATAATGCACAAGATCTGGTCTTTGCTGACTATGGTCCTAGGTGGAAACTCTTACGAAAGTTGTGCAATCTTCATATGCTAGGTTGTAAGGCTCTTGAAGACTGGCCTCAGGTTCGAACAACGGAGCTGGGTCACATGCTTCGAGATATGTGTGACGCTAGTCAAAAAGGGGAGGCAGTCGTTGTCCCCGAAATGTTGAACTATGTAATAGCCAATATGATAGGTCAAGTGATACTTAGTCGTAGAGTGTTTGTCACTAAAGGTTCAGAGTCTAATGAGTTCAAAGACATGGTTGTAGAGCTCATGACTACTGCTGGATTTTTTAATATTGGAGATTTTATACCCTCCATTGCTTGGATGGATTTGCAAGGGATTGAGAGAGGAATGAGGAAATTGCATAAAAAGTTTGATGCCTTGTTGACAAGAATGATCGAGGAACATATGGCTACTACTCATCTTCGCAAAGGGAAGCCTGATTTTCTCGATGTTATTATGGCTAACACAGAGAATTCTGAAGGTGAAAGGCTCACTATTACCAACATTAAAGCACTTCTATTGGTATGTATATCTTCATTTGCATCTGTCCACTTTTTTTCTTTCCATGTTTGCTTATTTTCACCTATGTTACGATTGAACAGATACAATGAAATAGTATTTTCAAAAATAAAAAAAAATAGAGGAGAAATGTGTAAATATTAAAAATACAAGAATATACAAATAATATATTATATATTTTATATATAAATATTAAATTTCTCTCCAAACATACAACTAATGAAAAGTTTATATAATAAATTGAATATAATTGTAAAAATTTAAAAAATTTATATGATAAATTGATACAAATTAAAAGGATGAGATTCGATTGACAGTTGGAGTAGAGTTGAAGATAAATGGCACAATCAACCCTTTCTTTTTTATATTGACCAACTCTTACGCATATGCTTTTTTTTTTCTATCTGCAAGAATTTATTCACTGCAGGAACTGATACCTCATCCAGCGTAATCGAATGGGCATTAAGTGAGATGATAGAGAATCCTAGCATACTCAAACGTGCACATGATGAGATGGATGAAGTGATCGGCCGCAAACGAAGACTTGAAGAATCTGACATACAAAAGCTTCCATACTTACAAGCTATATGCAAAGAAACACTTAGAAAACACCCATCAACACCCTTAAACCTACCAAGAGTATCGACTGAAGCATGTAAAGTAAATGGTTATTATATCCCCAAAAACACAAGACTTAGTGTTAACATTTGGGCAATTGGAAGAGACCCAAATGTGTGGGAAAATCCATTAGAATTTAACCCAGAAAGATTTCTGACTGAAAAATATGCAAAAATTAATCCAAATGGAAATGACTTTAGATTGATACCATTTGGAGCAGGAAGAAGAGTTTGTGCAGGGACTAGGATGGGAATTGTGCTAGTGGAATACATTTTGGGTACATTGATTCACTCTTTTGATTGGAATTTGCCTATTGGAGTTGATGAGCTAAACATGGATGAGGCTTTTGGACTTGCATTGCAAAAGGCAGTACCCCTTTCTGCCATGATTAGCCGTAGGCTTGCTCCAAGTGCATATGCTTCTTCAAGTTCGTAGTCTTTTGTTCGAGGCCCTGATGGTGTTGTTTGCCCTTTTGTGGAATGTTCACCCTGTCTAGTTTTTTTTTTTTAAAAAAAATTATTGCAATTAAAGAAAAAAAAAAGGAATATTTGGTAGTTATTATATGTGCCTGGTAATAAGTAATAATACAATGTTTTTTCTAGAGATATTATATTCTATCATTCATTGAGTGTAGTTTAATGTTAGATTAGGAATAATTTAATATATCACACTAAAATGTAAAATCATATCATTAAACACTGAAATGAACGTTAAAGTTGCATATTTTGCTGGTATGTGTGGCTTTGAACATCAATGAATCAGCCTGAACAAGCAAAAAGCTAGATGAAATGAATTTTCATTTTATTATCAAAACATAGGAGAAAAACCTATCTAATTTAGCAGCTTCCTATTGGATTCCTAAGCGGAAGCTGGACGTTGGATTTTTAACGTTGTTCAAAACCACATTGAGAATCCTATTGGGTTCCTAATTCTACTCCTATCTCATTTATTTGCTGATTTCTCCTCTGCAAGCAGCTTCTTTAACCTATTCTTTGAGAACCATCTCTTCTATGAGATTGAACAACTTATCTTCTCCTTCAAGGTATCATTTTTAAAATCTTTCAAGGGGTTAAATATTCCGGTGATTACCCAACTTTACACTAACTACATTTTGGGTACTAAACTTTAATTGGTTTCTTTTTTATAACTAAACTTTAATTTAAGTATCATCAGCCGGTCACCTGATGGCGTATTGCTGATGTGGCAGCTAGACTTATAATATTTCAAGAATATTCGCCACATTATCATCCAAGTCATTTTCCAACTGAGATTGGTGACTGAAATGAAATCAATTGAAGTTTAGTACCCAAAATAAAATAATTGCAAAGTTTGGTGATCACCGATATAATTAACCCATTAATCAATCTCTTGTCAAGAAATTTTTTTAATTTATATTAAAAATCCATTTAGCCAATGTATTTCTCAATATATAGTACTATGTATATTGAGAATATATAAATATTTTTGAATAATTTAATATGATATTTATTAGCTGCAGATAAGTAAATAATAAAATAGATTATCAATAAATAATTATTTAGTCAACTAATAAATGAAAATATGATTTATTTGATTTTTATATTATTTATAACTTTATTTATATTAAAATATTTCAAATTTTTTGGAGATATTAATTGTTATTTTGAATCAAATATTTATTAATTAAAAATTATACAATAATAAATTTTATTGCTTTTTTTTATATTATTAACTTAATTAAGGTAGAAAGTACAAATTTTAAAAAAATTATTTAAAATAATTAATTTCAGTTTTAAATTGACAATAAAAGTTTTTTTTTCTTTTTAATATATTTTGAAAACTATTTTTATGAGCCACCACTAAAGTAGGATCTCACATGTCTAGTGTTGGGGGAGAGGAATTGAACCCAAGACGTCTCTCTCCCAAGAGCAAAGACTCTTGCCACTTGAGTTAAACCTCAAGTGTGACAATAAAAGTTTTTAATATTCACTTAAAAATATTTTATTTATATGTATAGTTTTAAATATTATCAATTTAAAATTAAAATAAAATTTATCTTTGCATAATTAATTTTTATTGACTATTTAATTATGAATTTTAAATTTTTAAAAATATTTTATTTATATTATAATTTTGAATAACGTTAATTTAAAATTAAAATTAAATGTACATTTCTATAATCAACTTTTTAATTATGTAATTATGAATTTTAAATTTTTACAATATGCAATGTAGAATTCATAATATTTTATAAATTTCTTTTCATAATCTAAAATTTTATGATTTTATAAATATTAAAATTTTTTTAGTTTTTGTTTATATTATTTTAATTTTTATGTTAAATAACTTATTTATTCATAAAAAATTGTAAAATAATATTTTTATTTTTTTGGTTATTGGATTTGATTTTTTTAATATAGGTCAAAATTTTTTTGACAATATTAATTAATTAGTTAAATATATTGGTGGCCATCAAACTTCACACTTATTTCATTTTTTGTATTAAACTTGAATTGATTTCATTTCAGTCATCAATCTGAGTTGACAGATGACTTGTACGTTGATGTGGCGAGTATTCTTGGAATATTTCAAGTCCGACTATCACATCAGTAATACATCACTAGGTGACCGGTTAATAATACTTAAATTAAAGTTTAATTACCGAAAAAAAAAATTAGTACCGAAAATATAATTAGTGTAAAATTGGATGACCACCAAAATATTTAACCCGTCTTTCAAGATTGCTTTCTAAAGCGTTAAGGCCTGGCGGTGTCCTATCAGATGATTAAGTCTCAGTTATCTTTCTTTATATCTTCTTTTTATTTTTTTTGGGATTTAACTAATTTTTCTGTTCTAATTTTTTAAGATTGCTTTCATCCAAAATCCAAGACTCACCCACAAAATATTTCTCCTCTCAAAAGTCAAGTCATCCTATCAGATAATAACTCGAAACCCAGTTACTGATCTTTCTCTACAGTTTTTTCACTTGATTTTTTTTATTTGTTGGGTACTCATTCTTCTACTCCTGAATTTTACAACTAGGGTTCAGAAACTGTGTGTGTATGAGATAAATGAGAGAGATTGTAGAAGTCCAGCTTATTTCCGCTTGAGCCAAAAAGAAGTCATTTGTCTTGGTGATCCTTTCAACAACAAAGTATAAAAATTCTCTGTTTTGTTTGGTTCTCCTGGAAAATCCATGACCCCTAATTCTTAATAAAAGCTTAAAAATTTATACTTATGTATTTTTTTAAGATTTTTCAAAGTTTGCTTTCAATTTATAGTTTTCTAGGCAGCTAATAGATTTATTTATCTTATAGTGTAATATTTGTGTCATTGAACCGGATTAAATTAAGTTAATGATAATTAAGTATATTTAATTTAATGATATTAAATTGAGATTCACTCCGAGTAATTATTATCATTTTATTATTGAGAATAAAGAAATAAAGGAATTGTATTAAGTTAAAGTTTGGAAGGATGTGATTGTAAAAGGGAATAAGGACTTAAGTGAAAAAAAGAAAGTAAGAGGATTTGTGGATGAAGAAAAGAAAAAAGGAGGACCAAAATGGGAAGAAGGGAGTCAAAGAAGAGAAAGTTGGCTTCTGTAGAAGGAGAAAAATGGGAAAAAGAAAAAGAAGAAAAAGGAAGAAAAAAGAGAGAAAAGAAGAAGGAGAAGAAAAGGAAGAGCTCTCTAAAAATTTACATCCAAATTTCAACAACAAAGAACAAGGACTTAGCTAAAGAAATAGATGAGTGGCTTTAAATTCAAACCATGAATTTATATTTATTCTGAGAAAAATTTAAAAACCTAGGGTTTGGAATATTATGTGTAAATTTATAGTGATTTTGGTAGTATTTAGAAAGCATGATAGTGTATTGAAGTGTTATACATAATATATGAACAATTGGTATAGTTAAATTGACATTTGGATCAAAATTTTACAATTTTTCATTCTAAATTGTGTATTCCAGAACTGTAGAGGTATACGTTTGATCGAACAGGCGTGCGTCTGCGAACTGAAGAGGCGGGCACCTCTGTGGCAAAGACATGCGCCCCTGCACAGAGGCACACGCCCCTGCACAGAGGCATGTGCCTATGTGGCTTAGACACATGCCTCTGTGGCTCAGACACATTCCCTTGTGATTGAGACGGATGTCTCTGTACCCTGTTTCGTGACCATTTAGTTAAAACTTAAATTTTGGATGGTCGAGATGCGCAGCGTTACTTGAAGAGAACCTAACTTTCGGCATCAGATGAGTCACGGGACCTGTAATATATCAAATCAAAGCTAACTCAGAGATCTATATGGCTTTCTTTTAAAAAACTTGATGAACCCCATTTTGATATTTAAATTCAATCATTTAGGCATCCGTTTGGGGTTTCAAAGTTATAGTTGTAATTATAGTCTTAAGTATGTATGGCACTAAGAGTTAGAGATGCCATGTATGAGGCATGACAGAATTAGGTAGTTGTATATAGTCGAAGCCTAGGACCGAATACACATACTACCTTTTAAGGTGTAAATCCATGTCAGGGACATAGTAGTTACGGTAAGTGTGTGTAGCCGCAGCCTGGGCCGGACACACTTGTTACCATGTAGATGTGATTAGTAAATATGTATAATCATTGTATGGGGCCGAATACACATGTTACCTTAGAAATGCGAGATGGTTCATATGTATAGTCGTTGCCTGGGGCTGGATACATGTGTTACTAAATCTGCGTATATCCGATGCCTAAGGCCGGATATATGTGGTAAGTGTGCATAACCATTGCTTGGGGCCGGATACATGTGGTAAGTGTGCATAACCATTGCCTGGGGCCGGATGTATATATTATCCTACAAATGTACTATGGTAAGTGTATAACTATTACCAGAGGCTGGGTACACGTTATCTCAAATACCAATTGGGAGTATGCATAACCGTTGCTAGGGGTCGGGTGCATATTATACCTGAAATATATATATAGCTGATGTCTGGGGCCAGATACATATATCAAGTTAACTTAACACTCGAGTTATCATTAGCTAAGTGCTGATCACACTTAAGCAGCATCATCATAATCAGTTGTGTACTTATTTATATATTGTAAAATTTAGTAGATTGTGAATCGGAGTATGCTGGAGACTATGGTATCATAGATTTTATGTACTTTGACGATGCTCTTATTATGAGCTTGGTGATGATTATTTAGGTGTTTTCTCCAAGTGAGCTTATTTAATTTTATTTAGGCTTTTAATATACTCCCTGAAATAGGAAAGATTCATTTATGGTTGAGATTAGGAAAATAAAGGCATATGGAAATTTGATTCAATTTATTTAGTAAACTTATTTGTGAAATGGTGTGATTTTGAGCCTCTATTACTTTTATAAAAGAAAAGGGAATTGCTATGGTAATAATTTAAGAAAGTGCTTTTCTAAAATTATAATTCGAATATTGAATTATTTAAATATGAAAAGATATTTCAAATGCAGTTGATTATAATTAATGAAAATATTGTAAAAGAGATTTTTCTCATGATAAAATTTCAATTATATTTTTATTTCCTCACTGGGTAATTTTCATATAGAATTACTCACACTCTTTTATTTTAAAATTTTTCAGTATATGTGTTTAATACTTACTTAGCTAGCAGCTGAGAGATGACCATGCAGTGGACCACACTGAAAAAGAAGATGGCTAAGATGGAGATTTCTAAAAGTATTAGAGAATGATATTAAAAATTGTTATGTAAAAATATGTCGAATTTAAGATGTATAAGAGATGTAAATATTTGAAATAGCTATAAAGTTATGTATACTAATGGAGTTAATAATAGTGAAAATGTCACAATTTGATATCAGAGCCTAGGTTATTAGGTTCTATAGACACTAAGAAAGGTTGTGTTATATATTATAGATACTAAGAAATATTGAGTTGGTGGATATTGAATGTAGAATACATTATGTATTTAGTAATGATGAGAATTACTAAAGTATTATGATTTCATTTTCAGAAAATGGCAAGTACTAGAGGTGGATTAGTTAGAAATCATGGTAGAGGTCATGGTAGAGGTAGAGGTAGAGGCAGAGGACATGAAATCCAAAGTGGTAGAGTGAGGCTAGTTGAGTTAGCTAACATCTCGACTAGGGGTCGAGCACTTCCGCAAGCATCATCTCCCTCATTAGCTTTTATTTGCAATAAGAGAAAGGATATACTGAATGTTCATACTAATAGTTTATAAGGAAGTTCTATGTCAGCTACCTCCACATCAATCTTTGAGTACGTACCTAGAAGAGCGAGGAATGTGTATTAAGCACCACTGCCAGAAATACCTGTAAATGTGTCAAACTAGCCAGCAGTTCTGGTAGAAAAGGCATTTAACACATTACAACTTAGTGATGTCGAGAAAGTAAGTAACATATACGGCCTTATGATTGAGAAGGTGGATGATTGGCTGGCAAGGATCAGAAATCTTTATGGAGAAGCTTTTTCGTGGCAGCTCTTCAAGGAAGAGTTTGGTAGAGAGTACTAAACGAAGACTTTCCAGAAGCAAAGGAAAGCTGCATTTGTGAATTTGGTACAAGGATCGATGTCCGTCAGGGATTATATGGATAAATTTGAGGAGCTATACCAATATGCAAAGGATATTTACCCCATAGAGGTAGCCAAAAGTGATAAGTTTCGAGGTGGGTTGCTTGTGTCCCTGAAAGGGAAGATGAATCTTTATGCTGACATAACCTTTAGAGGTTGGGTTGAGAAAGCCATGGAGCAAGAAAGATTGGATGAAGAGTTGGAGGAAACTGAGCAACGAAAGGAGACGAGCAAGCAATTTAGGAATGAGAATAAGAAAATGGAGTTTTCTTCTAGCTCAAAAGGAAATGTTAGAAGTGACGGATATGGAAAACCTCAAGGAAGTTAAGTTTCGATAAAGCAATCGATGGCACCACCAGGACAAGTAGATATTGGAAAAAGACAAGGAATGTCATGGTATGATGAATGTAGAAGTCATCATATAGGAAATTGCAGTATACGCACAAAAGTGCCATGTTATCAGTGTAGTGAGATAGGGCACTATGCTCGTGACTATCCTGAGAGGGTGTTCGCGGAGCAGTCATTGCTAGAATCAGGTGCTTCATACTCTGTGAGGAAAAGTATACCTCTAATGTAACACCCACCATTTAGCACACGTGTGAGTGACATATGTATTGTGTATAGCATGTGTGTTAGTGGACCTAGTATAAATTGAACTTGAAGTATGTGGTTGTAGGGAGTGACCAAATTGGAAAGGTAAGTTTGGAATTGGTTGTAGCAATATAAAGTAAAAAGAGTTTTATGGATATTTGGTGATCTTAGATATATATCTATTATTATTATTATAATTATTATTATATTTGGAGATAATTACTTAAGAAGTAATTATGAAAGGAGACTTTGGAGGCAAAAATAGAGGAATTTGATTGGCTAAT
>CATIWO010430302.1:0-12863 GCA_949673435.1 Macaranga tanarius
ATATCTCAAGTTCTCACTGTCTTGCAGGCCAGAAACCACATGTGGGAGATCATATACAATACAATCTAAGTGAGGAAATGCTTTAGCTATGGATTTGGCCACAGTTCCTGTGCCACCTCCAACATCAACTAATGACTTCAATCCCTCAAACACTCCCCTGCACTCACTTATCAGCACACTTGTAACCTGCCTTGCATCACTAGCCATACCTTCATTAAAGAAGTTGTTGAGGTATGGTTCATGACCAGCATAATCCCAAATTTTCTTTCCATGAGCAGTATCAAATGGAGTAGAATCATCATTCAGAAACCAAGTGCTTAAATAATTCCATGGCTTTGTTAGAATAGGATCAAGCATGGCTAGCAAGAATGGTGTAACACTTAAAGGGTTGTCCTTAAGAAGGAGTTGAGATGAATTGGTGAGAACAAACCCTTCATCATCGTCATCGATCATTACTTTAGCAACGAAGCCAGAGTGAGCCAAAATGCGCATCAGGCGAGGGATGCAGCAGGCTTTGTTGGGGTGGATTTTTAAGGTATCAATGAGCTGAGAAAGGGAGATGGGCTTGCCATGGTTGTGGATGGCATCAGGGATGCCAAGTTGAATTGCACATTTAAGGGACATGGAGTTTACGAAGTTGAATATGTGATTCCATATGTGTGCTTGAGCTTGAAGTAGCTCAGAAGTGCCACCCCTTCCATAAACCATATTATCAACCATCTTAGGCTTTCTTGATTAAAATGATGCTTATGCTTTAAGATGAATAGATGCAAATGCTAAGCAGTATTTATAGAGAGAGTAGTTGATGAATAAGTAATAAAAGATAATTAATTATGATTTAAAAATTTGTTCTAATACTCAAACGGCTCAAAATGGGAAATAATTGAAGTAGTTACTTTATTAACATCAATTGCTTATATGAACTTTTTTTTTATTAATAGAAATATTAAATGCTTTAATAATTGAGGGATTGTACAATAACAGTACTTATCTTAATTAATTATGTAAATTAATGATAATAAATTTAAACCTTACACTTTTAACCGCATTTTAGAGATAAATGATCATTATATAACTTTTTGGTGGGTCTATATAAATATTTTTATTCAAACTCATTGACTATATGAATGATGAAGCTATTTATATAGATTATTTCATATAGTCTATTTATATTTGGTTGTATTTTATATATTCTATTTTAATATTTCTATATTATTATATATTAAATAAATACTAAAATTTATTAAAATATTATATATTATTATATTATATATTAAATATATTAACTATATATTATTTAATATTCCATATTGTTGTATTTTATATTATTAATATATAAATTATATATGTTTATAGAATTATTTTGCAATTTAATAATAAAATTTAAATTTTACACTTCTACATCGCTCCTTCACTTTTCTATATAAATATTTTTGTTCAAACATATCTACCACGTGAATGATGAAACTATAAAATTAATATATAAGGAGATAGATATGAAGGGTTTTAAAAAATTTTTAAAAACTTATTTTTGGAACAATCATTAGTATTTAAAGATCAATTAAATTATTTAAAAAATTTCATCAAGATAATAATTAATAAAAAATAATTATAAAAATTATTTATTTAAATAATGATATAAATGAATTAATCAAATTGTATCAAAATAGTTAAAGTCAATAATAAAAAGCAAATTTTAAAAATGAGATTTCATCACACCTGTACCATTTTTATAATTGCCTATAAATAAAAGTGTCTTTCATGTTAATTTATCAAGAAAATAAGTGTTGAACCTCTGTTAAATTGAAGACTCAACTCTTTTAAGATCTAACAAAATTATTAAATTTATTTTGATTTAAAATCAAATTACAAAAGCCCTTTAATTACTGGCTGTTGCCAAATTTAAATAAAAAAAAAAACTAATTTTTTTGTAATAAGAATTTTATTAAAAATTGTAATCCGCTTTTTAAAAATAATAAAACTTCATTAACTTTTTAATTTCCAAACATGAAATTTATATGTACAATATAGCAACACATTACTATTGAAATTTTAGAATATAATTTCTTTCAAATTTAACATAAAAAAACAAAATTGTGCAGCCCAACATATTTATTTACTACATTGCATTATTACAAATAAGAAAAATGTTTCACGACAATATTTCACTAAGTTAACTAATGAGTTTTATTGGAATATTGATACTAAAGGCATTCATAAAATTGTAAAAAAATATATTTATTGAAATAGTTTTATTTAGTTAGCATTAGTGGTGTAGTGATTACTTTTTTTATAAAAGTATTCTAGTAGTGTTGATTTTTAAAATTAAATTTTATCTAATTTAAAAAGAAAAAATGTTATATTATACCGTTCAAAAAAGCGTGAATTTATTTGACCTTTTGTATTATTATAAAAAAAATAATTTAATTTTAAAATATGTTTGGAGGCTAATCTTTAGGATATCATTATCGCTTTTTTTTTTTCTAATATATATAAAAGTAAGTTGTAAATGAGTGATGATATATTCATATTAGGTCACCCTTTATTCTTGTTAAGGGGTGGGCAAATGTCGGCTCAGTTCGATTTAAAAAGATCTAAAACTGAACTGAATTGAATCTAATTTCAATTTAAAGCGAACTGATATGTAAGTTGAATCGAATCGAACCGGTTAGGTTTGATTTGGTTTTTTTCGATTTTGACTTTTGTTTCACTTTTTTAATTTTTAACTTATTTTATTTATGGAATTTTGTAATATTCTAATAAGAGTTATAAGATATATTAGTGTTAATTTTTATATTTATTTTTTTATTAATTTTTTAAAAATCAAATGAACCGATTCTCTAAAATATATTTAAATATGTTTTATTAGTATTTTTTTGACAGTAAATAATTTTATTAAGAGTTTTATGTATTTAAAAACTAATATTATTAATAAAATTTAAAATATTAGTACTAAACCAATCAAACCGACTTATAAATATATATATAAAGTTAAATATACTATGAATTCAATTTGGTTCGGTTTAATAAATTTTTGTACTCTAAAAACTGAATTACCTATTTTTATTATAAAAATCAAACCAAACCGAACCAGTTGGTTTGGTTTGGTTCAGTTTTCGGTTTTTTTCTCACCCCTAATTCTTTTTACTATTACCATTGTGAATATATATATATAATGTATTCAATTATGACACGATGGGATTATTTTCTATATTTAATTGTTTTGCTAATTTTAAAATTTTAGAGATTAGCATATCACTATTAACTTTTTGACCTAAAACAAAGTTGTAAATAATTGATTAAAAATTCATATTCTATGTCACCGTGAAAAACGTGATATTTATTCTGTATTATTAGCATATGTTATGGAAACAAATATTAAAAGATCTCTTCAATTATGATTTATTGGGATTATTTTAAATTTATTTGGTTATTTTTCTTTTCAAAAATAATTCTCTCATTTATTTTATTTTATTTTATTATTTTTTAATTTCTTAATGGGTCGTATTGTCTCTAAATATACTTTGCCTTGAGAGATCCAACCTAATTCATTGACTAAATTAGGATTAGTTAACACTTTAATACTTTGTGGACGTTAGTCCCTCTAAAAAAACAATTCCTGTGATTAGGGACAAATACAAAAGAAAAAAGTGTTATGTGGTAAAACATATTTTCACTTACACTATGCATGGCAACTAGAGGGGAAGGGAAATGAAGGTTTTTTAAAGGGAATGAAAGAGAATGGAAGGAAAGATAGATGTTATTGTATTTGGTAACTTAATAAGGGGAAAAGAAGGGGAAATAAAGAGAAATATTTAAAAATGAAATATAATTTAAATTTATAATGTATTTTGGAGTTGAAATTTTTTACACCCCAAATTTGGGGTGTAATCAATTTTCCCTCCTATAAGGGGAATGAAGGGGAATAATTGTTCCCCTTCAATTCTCTTCTACTATCAAAATAACATAAATTTTGATTCCCTTTATATTACATTCCCTTCCCCTTCTATTCTACTCCATCCATGCATAGTGTTAAAGATTTATAATTTTTTTTGGTATTTATGATTTACTATTTTATATAATTTTATTTTTTAACATTTTAATACTATAATACTCCAATTTCTTACTAAAATATGTGGCACGCTCAGAAATTTTTCTCAATGAACATGTACATTAAACATTACTAAACCGTATATATTGAAATTTTATCAATACAAAAACATCAATCACTGAAATGAACACAAGGATGATGAGTGAATGCACCAATCTCGCCTCTGGCCCACCTGATGTCTCTAATGAAATGTAATTTTACTCAGCTATTGCTTATCCTGGAAAATTTAGATGTAAAGGGGTAAGCTTGCTACTCAGTAAGTAATTATCAATATAACTATATATATATATATATATATCAACTTCTCAAGAACTAATTAAGATATCATTAAACTAACTTACATACCAAATGTGTAATGATCTATTATTCAAGCATATATATCACTTAAAAGTGTATCGCCAAGTCTTTTCAAGAAATTAATATAAATGTAGGGTGAAATTAAAGCAAAAGCATCATCGGGTTGCGCCCAGAGTCTGGCACTCGCTAGCCACTGGCCAGTGGTTTGGGGCAGGCGAAGGTCCAAACTCACCATGTTACACTTATAATCAATCAATTAGCAAGAACAATATAACTATACCCAAGGATAAGCTCAGAATTAATTAGAAACATCTCAAAAGTATACATACCACATTAATTCCATTCTCAAAATGTATTTCATACAATCAATCACAACTTCTACCCATCATATACACACTCCCAACTCATCCTCTAAAAATAACATTTAACGAAGAATCACGTGGAACTATAATATCAAGCATAAATTCAAGGTACACCTATTTTAACACACCACATCTAACCACATTCGCTTATTAATCACTTAGTATTATCAATATAGTGTCATTTGCCTTGCCAATAGATACTTGGCCAATCAACGTAATCATCATTTTATATTGTCGACGGTCACTTAGCCAATCGACATAATTATTAATACTATTGTTGACGAATACTTAGCCAATCGACATCATTATCACTTAGCATTATCGACAAACACTTAGCCAATCGACATCATCATCACTTAGCATTGTCGACGGACACTTAGCCAATCGACATATGTATTATTTAACATCAAAAATATGATTAAATATGTATATCATTCTCCCCCTTATAGTCTTACTATCTATTTCACATCATGTCCATATTTGCTCATCAACATAATATCTTTAATATCCAATGGACCAAACTCAAATTCATAATACATACACACTTACAATCACAAATTCAATATTATCACATTTTATATTTACCAGATTCAAACGCATACCTCATAACAATTACATCAACCCCACTCTATATGCAATTATTAATCACGTAGTAGCATATCATAATATTATCACATTCTATATCACAACTGAAAAATCAGAATTCATCCAATATCCTCAAAACTTAATCACAATAATAACTCATCTTTTCAATCCCAATCACATAAAAGAAATAAATAAGTAAAATTTGCACATTTCTTTTGTTATCATTATAAGTCTATATCATCCATATGTGTCTCTTTTCATTGATAGTACATATATAAAATCAAGTCCACAATATATTCACTTAACATGTTACACAAGTATATTATTTACATACAATCCTTAATTTATCAACTTGCTTCTCATTCATTATATATTATTCAATAACTCAAGATAATAATACTATAATATTGCAACTATATCATGTAAGAGAAATTATATATATATATATATATATATATATATATATATATATATATATATATATATATATATATTAATAATTACTTATCAAAGGTGCTTCCCAAACTTTAAATCAAAAGAGTTTTCCCTAGTTGGTTATATTTCCCATACCTCTTGTAGTTCCTACACATAATCACATGTCAAACACATATTCAACACATCATTCTTGCACTTAAGTTCAACTAGTGCAATCTGTCACCTCAAGTTTAACATGCTCAAATATTATATATATATAAGTCCTATGACCATGATTTTATTACAAAAGCTAGTATTATGTGTCTACTTTCATTTCCAATTAGAATTACTCAATTTAGACATGTATAAAATTAATTATGAATTTTTGAACACTAATAGGTCATACAGAAAATCTGAGTGAGCAATAAAATGTCCGGTTCTATTAGACCATCCTAACAATAGATTCAGTTCAAACTCAAAACATAAAAGTTGTAGAGGACTCCTTAAGATTTCTAAAGCATTAAATTTTGCTCAATTTGAAGTTTTACAACTCAAGATATGATAAAAAATCTAAGATTGAAAAATTCTAAAAATAGGGCACGAATTCTACAATTAACAAAACTTAACTTCAATCAACAAATAAGCATATGTAACTTAGAAATTTAGATTCCCAAGTGCTTAAGATACTCCTAGAACTCCCAAAGCTCTTGCTATATGAATTAAGCTAGGTCAATTTCTCTAAACCTCTTTAAGTTCAATAATCTCTCTTATTAATATAATTTCCTTCTTGATTATATCCATACACTTGCACACACTAACTACCATACACATGCACACACATATTGCATAAATTGGAAAGCTTCTAAACTAAAATATTGGATATTTATCACCAAATATCCACTTCAATCCTTAATGAAGTGAGAATGCTGCACATTAACCCCTAAACTTGTAATTATATCAATTTAGTCCAAAATTTCTTTCAATTAACTCCCTATCCATGATTCATAAATACACCTAATCTTAATGTAGCTTTACCCCTTTATGCTACATAAAATGAAATGTATTGTGCATAATTATTATAATTTAAGTAAGGATGTTACAAATATCCTATAAATTAATATTATCATTATTTTATAATAAAATTTTAATATAATATCACATTTCAACAATAAAACACTTTAAATATGATTTACCATCAATATAATTATTTGGATACTTTTAAAAATATTATAAATTTATTTTAAAATTATTTTTTTATTGTTAATAAAATTAAAAATACATTTTATTATTATTCGTTGTCATGAGTTTTTTTATATTAGTTGAATACTATACTACTTTGTAAATAATTTTATTATTAAAAAGTCAAATTATTTAAAATTATGTCATATATTTTTAATATTATTACTGAGCATAGTACTAAAATGTAAGAAAAATTAGAATTACTAACTCTTAAATGTCATGAAAAATATATCAATTGTCTAAATAAAAAAAGTTTAACCATAATGGTATATAAAAAAAAGTTTAACCATAAAGGTATATATACTTTTTTCATAAAACTATTTACAATGGGGGAGATGGACACTATTTTTTTTTATTTCCTCATTTCACCAAAGCTTTTAGAGGAAATATCAAAAAAACTAGTCTGTTTGACTAGGTTTTTTTTCTTTTATGGTCTGGCCTTTTTTTTTTTTTCAGACTTGCCATGGTTGTGGATAGCATCAGGGGTGCCAAGTTGAATTGCACATTTAAGGGACATGGAGTTTATGAAGTTGAATATGTGATTCCGTACATGTGCTTGAGCTTGAAGTAGCTCAGAAGTGTCATCCCTTCCATAAGCCATATTATTAACCATCAAAGGCTTTCTTGATTAAAATGATGCGTATGATTTAAGATGAATAGATGCAAATGCTAAGCAGTATTTATAGAGAGAGTAGGTGTATTTATGAATAATACTTAATATGGATGTATTTTATATTATTAATATATAAATTATATATGTTTATAGAATTATTTTGTAATTTAATAATAAAATTTAAATTTTACACTTCAAAATACTTTTAATGATAAATAACTGTGAAGATCACTCCTTCACTTTTCTATATAAATATTTTTGTTCAAACTTATCTACCACGTGAATGATGAAACTAAGGCTGGATGAAATTGTAGAGTAAGGACAAGCTCTGAAAGGGTCAAGGGTTGACAGCCGCACATCATATCAAGAAAACTCTATATATATACCAGTCGAGATCAATTGATATGTAAGTTTTTTAAAAATTATTTTTGGAACAATCATTAGTATTTAATAACCCATTAAATTATTTAAAAAATTCCATCAAGATCACAATAAATAAATAATAATTATAAAAAATTATTTATTTAAATAATAATGTAGATGAATTAATCAAATTGTAACAAAATAATTAAAGTGAATGGTAAAAAGCAAATTTTGAAAATGAGATTTCATCACACCTGTACCATCTTTACAACTGCTTATAAATAAAAGTGTCTTTCATGTTCAATTTATCAAGAAAATAAGTGTTGAACCTCCGTTAAGTCTAAGACTCAACTCCTTTAAGACCTAACAAAAGCCCTTTAAATGTAAGACTCAACTCCTCTAAGACCTAGCAAAATCATTAAATTTATTTTATTTTAAAATCAAATTACAAAAGCCCTTTAATTACGTGGCTGTTGCAAATTTTAAATAAAAAAATTAAATTTTTTGTAATTAGAATTTTTTAAAAAATTGTGATCCACTTTTCAAAAATAACACATTTATTAACTTTTTAATTTCCAAACACGAAATTTGCATGTCAAGTCGTTGAATTTTTAGAATATAATTTCTTTCAAATTTAACATGAAAAAACAAAATTGTGCAGCCCAACATATTTATTTACCACGCACTGCATTATTACAAATAAAAAAAATGTTTCACGACAATATTTTACTAAGTTAACTAATTAGTTTTATTGGAATATTGATACCAAAGGCATTCATAAAATTGTAAAAAAAAAAAAGATATTTGTTGAAATAGTTTTATTTAGTTAGCGTAAGTGCCTAAGTGGTGTGGTGATTGCTTTTTTTTATAAAGATATTCTAGTAGAGTTGATTTTTAAAATTAAATTTTATCTAATTTAAAAAGGAAAAAACGTTTTTATATTATACAGTTCATAAAAGCGTGAATTTATTTGACCTTTTTATTATTATAAAAAAACAATTTAATTTTAAAATATTTTTGGAGGCTAATATATTTAGGATATATATAGATCATTATCACTTTTTTTCTAATATAAAAGGTAAGTTGTAAATGAGTGATGATATATTCATATTAGGTCACCCTTATATTCTTTTTACTATTACCATTGTGAAAGAAAAAAAAAATGTATATATATATATTATAAAATGTCTTCAATTATTACACAATGGGATTATTTTCAATATTTAATTGTTTTGCTAATTTTACAATTTTGGAGATGGAAAATGCTAGGGGGTAGTTTTGCCCCCTCCAATTTTTATATAATAAATATATAAAAAAATAAAAAAATATAATATAATATATGAGTTTGTAAATTATGACATGACGGGTTCACCCAATTCTTTTTTAGGTTTTAGATTTTGTCAATTAAATTAATTAAATAATTAAAAAATATATTTTTTATTATTAAATAATTTTTACATTATACAAAAATAAATAAATATAATATATGAGTTTGTAAATTATGACACGATGGGTTCACCCAGTTCTTTTTTAGGTTTTAGATTTTGTCAATTTAACTAATTAAATAATTAAAATATATTTTTTTATTCTTAAATAATTTTTATATTATATAAAAAAAATAAAAAAATAAAAAAATAAAAAAATATATGAGTTTGTAAATTATGACACGACGAGCTCATTCAGTTTTTTTTAAGTTTTAAATTTTATCAATTTATTTAATTAAATAATTAAAAAATATACATTTTTATTTAAAATAATAATAAGGGCAAATTGGTCATTTGGCAGAAAAGACTTTTTGTCTTTTCTGTCAAATGACCGCGATATATATATATATATATATATATTATAAAATGTCTTCAATTATGACACAATGGGATTATTTTCAATATTTAATTGTTTTGCTAATTTTACAATTTTGGAGATTAGCATATCACTATTAACTTTTTGACCTAAAACAAAGTTGTAAATAATTGATTAAAAATTCATATTTTATGTCACCATGAAAAACGTGATATTTATTCTGTATTATTAGCATATGTTATGGAAACGAATATTAAAAGATCTCTTCAATTATGGTTTATTGGGATTATTTTAAATTTATTTGGTTATTTTTCTTTTCAAAAATAATTTTCTCATTTATTTTATTTTATTTTATTTTTATTTTTAAAAATTTCTTAATGGTCGTATTGGCTCTAATTATACTTTGCCTTGAGAGATCCAACCTAATTCATTGACTAAATTAGTATTAGTTAACACTTTGTGGTTAGTCCCTTAAAAAAATCCTGTGATTAGGGACAAATACAAAAGAAAAAAGAGTTATGTGGTAAAACGTATTTTCACCCGAAGCTTTATGATTTTTTTTTTTTGACATTTATAATTTACAATTTTATATGGTTTTATTTTTAACATTTTAATATATATCCTATCAACTAATATTATCATTATTTTATAATAAAATTTTAATATAATATCACATTTCAACAATAAAAATAGTTTGCATGTAATTTATAATAATATAATTATTTAGATACTTATGATAATATTATAAATTTATTTTAAAATTATTTTTTTTTATTGCTAATAAAATTAAAAATACATCTTATTATTATTCATTGTGAGTTTTTTCAAGTTAGTTGAATACTATAGTACTTAATAAATAATTTTATTATTAAAAAGTCATATTATTTTAATATTACATCATATATTTTTAATATTATTACTGAGTATGGTACTAAAATGTAAGTAAAATTAGAATCACGCACTTTTAAATATCGTAAAAAATATATCAGTCGTCTAAATTAAAAAAATTAACCCTAAAGGAATATTTTTATACTTTTTCCATAAAACTATTTACAATGGGGAGATGGACACTATTTTTTTAATTTCCTCATTCCACCAAAGTTTTTATCTTTTCTAATTTTTCTGTTTCAAATGGCAAAATTCCTTTTTCTTTATTTTTTTTTTACAAAATTAATCACCACAAATAGAAAATTTTGATTAACATCACCATAAATTGGTAAAATATTTTACTTTTACTCTAAAATAGTAAAAAGCCCATTTCAACATCCTTAGGGTGTTACCATATCCACCATATTTTCAACTTCGTTGCAGATCTTTTAGCATCTTTTGCAAATAGCTTTGCTGTAAGATGTTCTACCTTTGGCAGTGGTTAGAACATGATGTGCAACGTGTTTGGTACATCATATTAATTTATTGTAATAATTATAAAATTTATTATTGTTATTTGTTTAAAAAATAATATACTAAAGACTTTTATCATGAATTAAAAAAATGGAATAAATGCCTTACATTTCTATATCCACCACAAAATGGAAAATGTCAGTTTTTGTTGTCATTGATAATTGACAATAAAAATATAAATAATCAAATTAAAAGAATGAGAAATTACCTAATAATTGTCCAATTACAATTGCAATGTATTTTTTTTTTTTTTTTGTTATTTATCTTCTATTTTTATCGTTTTCAAATGTTTGTTGCCTTATTCTTGATTCTATTTTCAATTGTTTTGAGAGGACATAGTTGGGTTAAATGTAATGATAGTTACCCAACTTCATATTTATTACATTTTAAATATTAAATTTTAGGGATAAATACAAATGAGTATCATGTGGTTTAAGAGTGTTAGTATTAGGGATTTGTGATTTTTTTTTGTGATTTTTTTTGTGACACTTCAGTACCATGTGGTTTCATATTTATAGCACTTATGTGACAAATTTTATTACAATTCATTATTTCTCTCTCCTCAAACATCTAAAAATTAAAATTTAAATACAATTTGATAGAAGAAAAAAAAATAAGTCTATCCATGGTAATTTTAAGTGATAATAACAATAGAAAAAATTAAAATAATTTTTTTCATATTTTTTTTAAAAAAAAAAGATTCTAAACATTATAGACAATGTCATTATTACTAAATCCTTATTAAAATTATAAGGATTTGATTAAAATTAAAAATCATACTTTTTAGATGCTGGAAGAGAGAGAAATTACAAATTGTAACAAATTTTGTTACTTAAATGCTATAAATATGAAATCACAAGGTGCTGAAGTGTCACAAAAAAAATCACAAGCCCTCAATGGTAAAATACTTAAACCACAGTGTAACGCCCTCACTACTGCTAATAATATTTAGATATATAATTGAAGACTTAATGATAATAAAGAATCTCTCGTCATAAAAAACACAAGAATTGAATGCTAAACTCTAAATCTATTTAAAAGTATATACATCTCTTTATACAACTCATTGTCGACATACAAATTTCTAATCTCATTCCTTTCATATTTCTAAAAAGAAAATCTTCATCTTATCCTTCCTCTTTAACTGTCGTGATCCGCGGCACTGTCATCTCTCGCTGCAGACTAAGCAGTGATCAATCACCTATACTGAAAATTTTAAAACAAAGCGAGTGTGAGTAATTTCAAAAGAAAATTACCCAGTGAGTGGATAAAACATTATTATAAGAAAATCTTTAAAACCAATTCCAGTAGTTTCAACAATAAAAATCAATGAACTTCAAATATTTTGTTCACATTCCAATAAATCTCAATTTCAAAAACGACTACGCCCATTACTCGTTCTAATATTTCATAAAATCCCCCTTTTTACACATATTTATTTAATAAAACAATAGAGATTCAATAACCATCAATATTAAATAAATATGCTATATTAATATCTATATAGCATCACTAACTAACCTTTCTCCATGTAATTAGGAATTCAAACATAAAATAATTACTTTCTAATTCAAGTAGTATATTAAAAGACAGATTGGTAAACGAAATAAATCAATACCTCACCATACATTCATTGGTATTATACTTAAACACACTAACAATAAGATCATCATCAACA
>CATIWO010430345.1:0-23378 GCA_949673435.1 Macaranga tanarius
TAAACCTGAAATTAACAAGGAAAAGAATGGAGACATCAAGTGTTTTAAATGCTTGAGGCGTGGACACATTGCTTCCCAATGTCCCAATAAGCAAACAATGGTGGCTAGTGAGTATGGGGAGATTGAAACAGTAAGTAAGGATAGTGATCATGATGATGAGGAGATACCACAATTAGAGGAGTGTAGTGATGATTGCATTGAGGGTCCTATAGGAGGAGAGCTCTTGGTGGCTAGACGCATACTAAGTGTTCAAATAAAGGAGGAAGATGCCTTGGGGCAGCAAAGAGACAACATTTTCCACACAAGATGCCATATGCAAGGTAAGACTTGTAATGTTATTATTGATAGTGGTAGTTGTACAAATGTTGCTAGTGCTTTAATGGCTGAGAAATTAAACTTAAATCTGATTCCCCATTCGAGACCTTATAAGTTATTGTGGTTAAACAATTATGGTGAGATTAAAGTGAATAAGCAAGTTATTGTCCCTTTCATAATTGGTAGGTACTCAGATGAGTGCTATGTGATGTAGTACCAATGCATGTGGGCCATATCTTATTAGGTAGGCTATGGCAATTTAATAGAAAGGTTGGCCATGATGGCTTTCTAAATAGGTACTCATTTATGAAGGATTAGGAAAGTCACATTGACACCTCTTTCTCCTAAGTAAGTGTATGAAGACTAATGTAAGTTAGAGAAGGAGAGGGTTGAGGCCGAAAATAGCAAAAGGGGGAGTGAAAAATTAAAGGGTGAAATTCGGCCTAAAGAGAAAACAAAAGCAAAAGGTAGTTTTCTGGTTAGGGAAAGTGAAGTTAGGCATGTATTGCATTCAAGTCATATGTTATTTGTTATTACTTATAAGAATGTGTACTTGAATACTAATGAACTTGATCTTTCCTTGCCAAGCGTGTTTGCTAACCTTTTGTAAAAATTTGATGATGTCTTTCTCAAGGAGATGCCAAATGGCTTACCGCCTCAAAGGGGAATCGAACATCAAATAAATTTGGTACCCAGAGCTGCCATACCAAATAGACCATCCTATAGAAGTAAACCCAAAGAGACAAATGAGCTTCAAAGGAAAGTGGATGAACTTATGTCAAAGGGGTATATGCATAAGAGCTTAAGTCCATGTGCAGTGCCAGTGATTTTGGTTCCAAAGAAGGATGGCATGTGGAGGATGTGTGTGGACTGCCATGCAATTAACAAAATAACGGTAAAGTATCGTCATCCTATTCCTAGGTTAGATGATATGCTTGATAAATTACATGGTGCTTGTTTATTTACTAAGATTGATTTGCATTCTGATTATTATCAAATTTGCATAAAAACTGGGGATGAGTGGAAAATGGCTTTTAAGACTAAGTATGGTCTTTATGAGTGGTTAGTTATGTTGTTTGGGCTTATAAATACACCTAGAACTTTCATAAGGTTGATGAACCATGTCTTACGTGATTGTCTTGGTAAATTATGGCGGTATACTTTGATGATATATTGATTTATTCCAGATCTATTGATGATCATGTTTTGCATATGCATAGGGTTTTAAAAATCCTTAGGGTAGAAAAGTTGTATGCCAATTTAAAAAAGCATAGTTTTTGCATGGATAGGGTTAATTTCCTTGGTTTTATTATTAGTTCTAAGGGTTTAGAGGTTGATGTAGAGAAGGTGAAAGCAATTAGGGAGTGGCTAACACTTACAAACATTATCCAAGTTAGGAGATTTTATAGGTTAGCTAGTTTCTATAGAAGGTTCATTAAGGACTTTAGTAGTATAACTGCACCTTTGAATGAAATTATCAAGAAAAATGTTAGGTTTAATTGGGGTAATGCACAAGAACATGCTTTTAATTTGCTTAAAGATAAATTATGTGATGCTCCTTTGTTGGTTTTACCTAACTTTGACAAAACCTTTGAGATTGAGTGTGATGCTAGTGGCATTGGGATTGGGGCTGTTTTGATGCAAGAGGGCAGACCTATATGCTATTTTAGTGAAAAACTAAATAGAGCAGCCCTTCGATACCCAACTTATGATAAAGAACTCTATACTTTGGTTCGGGCCTTGCAAATATAGCAACACTACTTATGGCCCAAGGAATTTGTCACACACACGGATCATAAGAGCTTGAAGCATCTCAAAGGGCAAGACAAGATGAACCAAAGACATGCAAAATGGATGGAGTTCATTGAGACATTTCCCTATGTGATCAAGTACAAGAAAGGTAAGGAGAATATGGTTGCTGATGCACTATCTCGAAGGTATGCTTTACTTGCTACTCTTGATTCTAAATTGTTAGGCTTTGAGTTCATAAAAGAGTTGTATGTGAGTGATAATGATTTCAGCAATGTGTTTACATCTTGTAATAATGGGGTTATTTTTAATGACTTTTATATGTTTAAGGGTTTTCTTTTTAAGAAAAATTACCTATGTATTCTAAATTATTCTTTGAGGGTTATTTATTTAAAGAGGCATATGGGGGTGGTTTAATGGGTCATTTTGGGGTGCAAAAGACCTATGAAATTCAAATTGAGCATTTCTATTAGCCATGCCTGAAACGTGATGTGAACAAAGTTTATGATCAATGCATTGTGTGTTTAAAGGCAAAATCCAAATTGCAACCCCATGGGTTATATACACCTTTACCTATTCCTGATGTTCCTTGGACAGATTTTTCTGTGGACTTTGTGCTTGGTTTTCCTAGATCTAAGAAGGGTAGAGATAGTATCTTCGTTGTGGTGGATAGGTTTAGTAAGATGGCTCACTTTATACCATATCATAAATGTGATGATGTTGTTCATATTGCTGATTTGTTTCTTAGGGAAGTTGTATGTTTGCATGGAGTACCTAGGACCATTGTTAGTGATAGAGATGTTAAACTTTTAAGTCACTTTGGCATGTGCTATGGGGTAAGTTAGGAACTAAATTGCTCTTTTCTACTACTTACCACCCACAAGCAGATGGACAAACTGAAGTTGTCAATGGGACTTTGGTTCAATTGCTTTATGATTTGATTTCTAAGAATTTAAAAACTTATGAGGATTTGTTGCCATATGTTGAATTTGCATACAATAGGGTTGTTCATAGCAGTACACACACTTCACCATTTAAAGTTATTTATGGTATTAATCCATTAACTCCTATTGATTTGATTCATTTACCTCTTAACAAGCTTGTTAGTGTTGATGGTTTTTCTAAGGTAGATTTAGTTAAAAAGTTACACAAGCAAGTTAAAGAGAGAATAAAGAAGCAAAATGCAAAAGTGGCTGAGAGGGTCAATAAAGGGCGGATTCCAATGGTGTTCCAACCTGGAGATTGGGTTTGGGTACATTTTTGAAAGGAAAGGTTCCCAAATCAGAGGAAGTCTAAGTTAAATCCAAAGGGTGATGGTCAATTTCAAGTTCTTGAGAGGATCAATGACAACGCCTACAAGATTGATTTGAAAGGTGAGTATAATGTAAGTGGTACATTTAATGTTGCTAATTTAAGTCCTTTTGATGTAGGTGATGAGCTTGATTCGAGGACGAAGCATCCTAAAGAAAGAGGGAATGACATGGACATGACCAAGCTTGAAGATGGTGAGCTTGATAGAGAGGATATTAAGAAAGCTAAGGATCTATTAAGCATGCCACAAGGTCCAATTACAAGGTCAAGGTCCAAAAAGCTTTAAGAGGCCTTAATTGGCTATGTGCAAGAATGGGCTACCAACAAAGAAAATCATGCTAAAGTTGACACAAATGAGAAGATAAATGAAGGGGTTTGGGCTTTGTTCAATGTTCTACAAGTCCAAGTGCATGAAGGCATCAATACTGAGCATCGTTGGGCGTCAACTTTACATGTACCAGAAGTGGCTAGTCTGCCAGCATCAACTGGTGAGTGCCAGTAGGCCATCCTTAGAGTTGGCACTGGCAAGTGCCAATTACCCGAATCAGCCTTAGACGAATTCTATCTTTTGTTTCCTATATTGTATTAGGGTTTTGTGTTGGTATTCTATAAATAACCAACATTTGGTATATTTTAAACATAATTGATTGACATTAGAATTAAATAACAATATTCTTGTTCCTTTGTATATTTGCTTGAATTCTTGTTGAATGCATAAACCACTTATCAAGGAATTGATCTATCCTTGTGGCGTGTTAAGGGTTGGGGTTTAAAGAACTTAGTTTTCTTTAGGTTATAATTCTTTAATCAATCTATCTTTCTACAATCTGATCTAAGCAATTCTTGGGTTTAACATCAATTTGTTCTTGGGACTTCAAGATAGAAATTCACGGGTTCATAATCATTAGGGTTTATGGTTCTATTCCTTGGAGGTTCTTAACAAACCATATGTGGATGACCGTATCGCCCCAGGTCAAATGACCATATGTACCATTATGTCCAAGATTGTGATTGTTGATAAAAATGAATTTCCATGCAATCATAAATCTTACATCACAGTTTGATCCACCCATCACATGAGTATTTACATGTCTATTTTGATATCTCATATCAAGTAACATGAGACTTACTACCTTCCACTATCGATATTACATACCGATCAAGGAAAATAGACAGAGGTGATAATCTAGAGATTAATACTACCCTTATATTAATCCAACGACTATGAATATTTATAGTACATGTACTAAATGAGTTTGTTACTCATATTATCAACTCTTGACAATAAACTCATTTAACATAATACTAAAGGGTAAATATTCAAATAAACAAAAACTTTATTTAAATAAATATTTTATTGCCATAGGGATAAAAGTATAATGTCATCATACAAGAATGGCACTAGGGCACATCTGTACTAACATTTTAAATGATATACTGTTAAATGTTAACTTAATATATAATATTTAACATTTTAAATACTAATTAATTATTTAAAATAAAATAAATACCTTCATAAATTAAATCTTCTTATAGTTAATTTTTAATATATGTTTATATCATAAAATAAAATTTAAATTTCAAATAAAATTTTTATAGTAAAATTTATGGTCATCTTACCTTATAAGTTCAAATTATAAAATTTTTAAAATATAAATATTAAAATAGAACTTAAAAATAAAATTTATAAAAATAGTACTATTATTAAAAATATAATATTTAATATAATATAAAAATATAAATTTCTTTATTATGAATTTGTTAAATATTAATTTTAAATATATAAATTGAAACATTAATATAAATCTCCAGATTTTGATTTTGCTGAGAACCGTTTTGGAATCTCCAATTGCTTTGGAAATTCAAAGTTAATTTTTGGAATTCGGTCCAACGAATTTTTTTTGAATTCTCCAACTTTTGAGTTGAGTTTAAAAATTTTACATTCTCCAGACTGCTACGACCTATATACAGTCCTAATTTTTATTATTTAAAAATTAATTGATTTTAATTTTAAAATATTATTTTATTCAATATAATATTTTCAAAGTTATTATTTTAGTTAAAATGATAAATAGGAATTAAATATTGGTCAGATCAAACTTTAAGAATTTTTCTGTGTAATTTCATATATATATATTTTTTTTATGCCATGACCTATCGCTAGGCACCTTTACCTAATGTGCACTTCACCCCTTTATTTTCTCTCTTTTTTATAATAAAAAAGAAGAGCGTTTCTTTTCGTTGGATTCTTTTCTTTATGCCTTCTCCTGTGCTATGTTCTAGTAACCAATACTTAAATCAATGGACTGAAAAGAGAAAAATGGGAAGAGAAAGCAAAGAATTAGAATTGTAAGTATATATATCTATATAATGTACAATGATGAAGACTGTCCGCCATTTTTAAACATTTTAACAGAAAAATGGATGTACAAAGTTGGAGATTGCAAATGTTGGATATGTTCACTGGCTTTATCAAAATGTATTTCATGTCAATACCTCAAGATGAACTACTAGCCCTTGCCATTACCATTGTTTCAGTCTGCATTGCTGCTCTTGCTTATTACTGTTACATCCACAGAAAACCCAAAGGTCTTTATTCATTTATTTTCAAATTTTTGATTGTTGCCCACTATTTCGTTAATTATGATTGAGTTTTATTTCCAAATATTTGACTATTTCGTAATTGAATAATTTTACTGGCATATGATTGTTCTCAGTTACATTTTTTGTTTGTAGTAGAACTTTTTAATTCAATATTTGTATATTTTATTTTGGATTTCTTTAACCCAAAAATTGAGACAAAACACAAAGAAACATTAATTAGATTGAATATACCGTATTAAAAAAAAAAATTGGTGTTAGACAGTGAATAACTTTTAGTACTCCATATTCTTCAATTCTGCATGCATTAATTATTATTATTATGGCATTTTTTTCAGGCTGTTTAGACCCTAAGAAATTCAAGAAATTCAAACTTATAAAGAAAACACCACTCAGCCATAATGTTGCCAGGTTCAGATTTGCTCTTCCTACACCTACATCGGTACTTGGCCTTCCAGTTGGAAAATATGTCATTTGCAGGTTTTACAATGTTATTTTAGACACTTTTTTTTTTTTTTGCATCAATCATAATTATGATTTTAATCAGATGGGTACATCATGGTTCAATTGTTTTGAACAGGGGAAGGGATGGTGAAGGTCAAGAAGTAACCAGACCATATACACCAATTACTTTGGATTCTGATGTTGGTTACTTTGAGCTAGTTGTAAAAGTACTTCCCAAATTCTAACTTCACTAATGAGATATATATTTGATTTATTGCTTTTGGATTCCAATTTTGATGGTATATAGTCTGACATTTTCTTGGAGTAGATGTATCCAAAGGGAAAAATGTCGCACCATTTCAGGGAGATTCAAGACGGAGAATATTTGGATGTAAATGGACCCAAGGTATATGAATTACTTCTTTTTCTTTTCTAATGTGGACTTTGTATTAGGCTTGGAGACATGGATGCTTTACATTTGTAAGAAAATGAGCTCTTACTGTGGTACGCATATGTATATTTATACAAAGGGAATGAAGACCATTAGATCAATTCTAATATAATTAAATTAATCAAATTTAATTATAATTGTTGAATGTAAAATAGTTTAATTTACTTATAAAATTTATATTGGTCATTCATTTATAATTTTTTATCAAATTAAGCATATGTAATTTTTAAAAGAAAATGAATCTTAATTTTTATGGAAAAATATTTAATATATTTTTATGTATATTTTATGTCATTTAATGTATAAAAATTTTATATTAATATTGTTTAGAGGAATTTTAATATTAATATTTACATTAACATTTAATATATATTAAATAATAATTCTGGTTAAATTTCAGTTCAACTCTGATTAAACTTCCATCTTTTAATTCTTTAATTTTATGGATTCATTAACCAGACGATTTTGACGGTATTTTTTTTTTGAAATAATTGATTTGCATTTTTAATAATGCTGAAATTAATGGCTTTCATTGTTGGAAAGGGCCGCTTCAATTACAAAATAGGTGAAGTTCGAGCTTTTGGGTTGATTGCTGGAGGATCCGGCATTACCCCGATTTTTCAGGTTTCGATCTTAACCTGGCAAAACATATACAACAAAGTAAAGGAGAAACCAAAAAATATATATATAATAATAATCCATAGCCTTTCATTTGGTTTTAGATTTTAATCTTTTGAAAGTATTTACGTTTTAAAACTGCAATTTTTTTTTTTCGGCTGCAGATTACTCGAGCTATTTTGGAGAACGCAAAAGATAAAACTAATTTGCATCTTATTTATGCCAATACAACATATGAGGATATTCTTTTGAAGGTAACTTCGCTCTTCCATTTATACTATATATATATATATATATATGTGTGTGTGTTTAGGGTAAATTAAATCCTACTAAGGTTTGTCTAAACAAATTATTAGATTTTTTTTTTTGGGAATTACATTATAATATTATGAATTGTATTTTTTTACACTAATTTATCATTCAATTAATTTCAATGTTAGTTTATAGACTATGGTATAATTTTGTAATAGAAAATATTTTTTGGTTCCTTAAAATTTTTTTTATCATCATATTATGTTTTTCCTTTTTAATATTTATTCATAGTTAAAAATAAATTATTTATTTATTTTTAATTTTCATGTTTGAAATTTTAAAAAAAACTATTATATTTTTATAAATAATATTTTTGTCACATTCTATATTAAAAAGTATGATATGAAGAAGATTATAGTACTGCAAGTTTTTAAAATATTTTGAATTATACAAATTTTATTTTCTATGAAAGCTACATATTTTTTAAAAAAAAAAAACACTATGATAAAAATTAACTACACAATTCTTTTTTATTTTTAATTTATGATTTATATTTTTTGATAACTCATTTAGCCTAGTCTTTTGTAAATATTAAATTTTCATTTGGAAGAAATATTAATTTTCATTGATAAAAATTTCATCTTAAAATAAAGATAAAACATGAATATTACAATTAAGAATATAAAGATTAAAAATTTCATAAAAATGAAAAGAATTTGTCTGATGATATTCTTTAATCTTGTTTATTGAACACTCATTATTAGTTGGTGGAAAACTGGAGATCATTATGGTCGATATTAACTTCATAGTCTTTGAAGGAGCCCAATTACATAAATAACAAAAACAATCAAACATTTTAAAACTTTGAAAGAGGAAGACTGAAACCTCACAGATACAATTAAAAAGAACTCAATTTCCATATAGGAAGAAATGTAATTCCTACCAAAAAATATAATATAAAGAAAAGAAACTAAGCTTAAACTATAAATAACGAATTAAGAGATTTTGTTATATTAAATAAAAAGTAAGTAAACTAAATCTCTAACATAGTAAAAGAATGGTGGTTACCACTTCAAAGGAAAATACTATAAATAAGAAGGTAAAAAAATTATCTAAAATTTTAAAAAGATAACAAGAAAGAAAAAAGAATATTTTTATTCAATTTCTAGAGAAATTTTTAACTACTAATTGGTTGGTGCTAACCACAAGTATATGAATCGCTTAAGTAATATAGCTAATTAAGTACGATTATCGTTCTTATAGAGATTAATTATCAAATACTAATTCACTTAGTTAATTATTTGTCTAAACGAATCAATCAAAGTTTGAATGAAAATTAAAGCCGAAATCAATCTAATTAAACTAAACTAAATTCAAACAAAATCAAACCAACTGCAATCTAATCAACAAACAATCAATATGAATACACGTACTAGAATTTTACCTTTCACTTGATTCATATATTAACTCATTAACATCTTTACTTTATCCTATTTCAAACTATGCATATGATACTAACCAATGTTTTTATAATTCTCTCTCAAATAAATTAGCTCAATTGTTCAATCACCCTAGTACATAATGAATCTAGCTACTTATGTTTATGATTACAGGAATACAATTTCATGAAAGTTCACACAAACATCCCAAAGAAAATTAAGAAAAAGAGATGAAAGATCTCCTAGACTTGATCTTGAAACCCTTGAATACTTGAACTCCATGAACCACGAACTTACAATATGCTAATGATAAATAAATACTTTTGGTGTTTTTGAATGAAGTATGAATGCAAAAGATATGATCTAGATTGTGTATGATCCTCTATTCCATATCCTTCAAGCCCTTTATATAGAGGAAGTCATCTTTATAAGTTTGGATATGAATAGACCTTGAAAAATTGAATTAGAATGCATTTAAGAGTCCTTGTCAATGCATATTCCCCTTTTGATGCCTCTACACATGGATATGATCATGGTTATGCCAACTTCAAATGAAATAAAAGTGTCTTCAAGAAATGTGGCGTGGCCATGATTATGGTTGTGCTTCCCTTTGGTATGGCCATGATCATGGTTGTGTCATACTGAAGGAAAATCTTTAAACTTTCAGGATCATAGCCATGCCTTTTCTCAACAATTCATCCTCACTTAATTATGTTTCCTTGAGGCTCCAAATCAATCCTAATCCACTTCAGACTTGATTTACCTTACAAAATAGGGAAAATCACATCAAAAGTAACTAGAATTTTTAAAATACAAATTAAATATAAACTAATAAAATAAATCCTAAATACTAAGAATTACTTTTCCTAAGACTATATAGACTATACAAGTAAATCCTAATTAAATACGAAAAATTAAGTCTAATCCTATATGAATGCAAAATAACATAGATAAAACTTAATTAAACACAATTTGACTCAAATTAACCAAATAATTACACAATAATACAATGAAATAGTTAAATAATAATTCAAAATATACCCAAAATATGTATTTATCAACTACTCATTGACTCACCTTTTAGGTATTTATCAATTTAATTAAATGAAATTTAATTGTTTATTTGCATTACTATATTTGACTTCTTCGCGTTGATTTATTTTGTTTTGCATATAATGCAGGAAGAATTAGACCTCTTTGCTAGCAAATTTCCTAATCGTTTCAAAATCTTTTATATCCTCAGTCAGGTGAATTACTTATTTAATTGAGAATGTATAGATAAATATTCAATCTTTTAAGCATTTTAGTATTAGAGATTAATATTTTTTATTATGATATTTTAGTACTTTATAGTATTACGTTTACCACTTTTTTATGAAAAAGAACACTAAAAAAGATTAAGAGATATGCAAGAGATCATCCTGCACAAATGTTTGAATACAACTGGGAATAAAAGCATCTAAAACCTTAAAAAAACTTAGGGAATGAGCCTAACATGATAGGTTATGAGCAACTTGATTTCCTAGATGCAAAACATAAAGAAAATGAATATGACAAAAAAATTTTTACTAAATGAGAAATTTCCTCCAGGATGTTGGCAATAGGAGAGAGACATAAATGACGATCTTTGCGTATGTTGATAATTTTTAAGGCCTCACTCTCTAATTTTGTAACATTAACTCTAGAAGCTCTAGTTTTCCTTAAACTAAAGAGCACCGCTTCAACCTCAGCAGTATTAACTAAGAAAAAACCTCTAAGTCTGTTACTTATAAAAGCAACTACCCTCTCAATAAAGTCCCAGATTACACAACCCATGCCCGCATATCCTGTGAACTGACAAACAGAGATGTTTATATTAATTTTAAAGGATTTTGCACGAGGTGGATTTTATACAACAATTGGTGAAAGAGGAATTACAATGAACACAAATCTTGAAACCCTAGTACTGTTTCAAGTATCACAACATTGAGCTAAAGAGAAAATAAGGATTCATCTCTTTATTCTCGAACATAAATCTATTTTTTGCATTTAATAAACCCCATAAAATAATGACAATCTCTTCAAAAATAGACTTCTAGATAGCTTCATGCGAGACTAAAACCAATCATTAAAATCACTTCTTAAATAGACATAGGGTCTAATTTCAAAAGAAGAACTAAACCAAATAGCTATAGAAAATGGACATTCTAACAAACATGAGCAATGGTTTCAAAGGAACTACACCGTTTACAAGAAGGACTACCAGTTACACCCTTACATTGAAGACAGGCTTGAACAAATAAAATATGATATAATGTTCATCAAATAAAATGATTTACCTTATAATGCACATTAAGATTCTAAATGTAGCTCCATTAATAGCTTGAGGACGAGCTTGCCTGTAAGTTATTTTGTTGAATAATCCCAAAAGCTATTGCTTGGCTATTTTTAGCAGTAAACATTTCTGATTTAGGAGACCAATACCTAATATCATGGACTTGTCGAGGAGCAAATAGGAGTGCCAATAATGTAGTTTACTTTATAGTCATTGAACAAATGACAAATTAGCACCTTATTCCAACCTTCATGCTCATTATTAATGAGATTATAAACATTAGCCTCTTTTTCCCAATAAACTGCCAATCTTAGTGACTGAATATTATTTGAAAAAAAGCCCTAATGCTCAATAGTCCGACCAGATTCGAACATAATGACCATCATCAATTTTCCATTTTAAACCAACTTCAAGAACTTAGAAAGATGAAAGAATGCAAAGCCTAGTATAGCTCACACCATTACTAGTAGTAACTAACAACATATCATCTCCAAAAAAGTATTTGGACGAGCACTCTAGCGCATAAGGAAGAACGATTGTGCATTATCTGCCAAGCTTGCTTACCCAATAGAGCAAAGTTAAAGCTTTTGGTTTCATATAATTTTCACCAAATGATCTAATGGAATTTATGTTCTGAAGTCATATTGCCTTACCAGAAATGCATAACCATGGCTTGAATCTCATTGTAAAAAAGATTTCAAAAATTTAAAATAACTCATTGTATAAGTTGGAATGCCTTGAGCTATATCTATCAAGATTTCTTCTGACTTCTGGCAAAAATTACTCTTTCCACCCTTTAAGTTTCTTCCAAATTTGCTCCTTGATATATGCAAAGATAGCCCTTTTTGATTTACCTATGAAGGCTGGTAGCCCAAGATACCAAAATAGCCTATTAACCTCTTGATAGATAGCTTATTTATTGTAGTATGATGATCTGAGACTACCATATTTGTACTAAAAATATTTTTTTTATTTTTTAAATTCAAAATTTGATCAGAAGTAGCTTCATACATATGGAGAGAATTTATCTGATCAATAAATATTCATTTTTATTGGCCCGAGCAAATAGAACATTAGCATTAACAAAAAAAAAATGAGAAACTTTAGGACTACATCAATATAATTTAACCATAAAGTTTATGTAGACTAGAAGCCTCACTAATCATAAATGAAAGCACTTCCACACTAAGCAAAAATAAGTATGGAGACAATGGATCTCTTTATTGGAGCCCTATTTGGTTTTTTTTAAAAAAAAACTTTTGCTTGCCCATCCACCATAAAAGAGTAAGAGACTGTAGTTATACAAGACTTGATGAGCATAATAAAATGAGGTTGAAAATCTAATTTAATCATAACACCTAGAATGAAATTCCATTTAACTCTGTCTTAAGCCTTAGTCAGATTTAATTTCAAAGCCATTACGCTCTGGAGCCCTTATTCTTCTTCTTTTATGTTGCTATAATAGCATTATCAAAGATTTGATGCCAAGAAACAAAGGCAAATTGTGTTTCATGAATAATACGAAGCAAAATAATCTTCAGTCTATTAGTAAGAACCTTACTAGTTAATTTATAGGCAACATTACATAAGGAAATAGGCTGAAAACCTTTCATAGTTTCAGGAAGTTGAACATTGGGAATAAGAATGACATGATTATAATTTAATTTTGGAGGCATATTCCTAGAGTTTAAGAAAGATAAAACCATATTTGTGACATCACATTCAACCAAATGCTAGAACTTAGAAAAGAATAAAGCAGGCATACTATCTGGACCCGAAGCCTTAAGAGGGTTTATTTATTATTAAGCATGCACAATTTCATCTAAGATGAAAGGAGAGAAAGCTCAACAATATCAGTATAAATTAACATCATATCTATACAACTAAAACCCCTATCATTTCCAAAGAAGTTGAAGATGAAAAGAGCCTAAAAAAATAGTCTTGTATAATTCAGCTTACAACATCATCTATATACTACCAATTCTAATCATTATCCCGAAGTCTCTCTATAGTATTCCTTCTTTGCCTTTTTGAAGCTTTATGGTGAAAGTACTTTGTTTTTTGATGCTCATCAATAAACCAAAAATCTCTTGACCTTTGTCTCCAAAATATTTTTTCCATACCCAAGATGACATTATGATCATTTTTCAATCTACGTTGTCCCACCAAGATAGCTTCAGAAGGAAATGATTTTTGAATAAAAGAGAGTTTGGTTGAAATATCCTATAGACAAATATTGTAAATTGTCAAAGGTTTTATGATTCTAAATCATTAAAGTTATGGCATAATTTTGGATTTTAGCCATAAGTGGATGTGAATCAGAGGCAATATTAGCATTTTGCCAACCAACTCTAACAACAGCTTCATAATCATTGGGTTGTATCTACATTGCTTCAAATCAAAAAAAAAGTTTTCTTTAGAGACTATTCATCTCTATATCCCTTTTTCTCTAACAAAGACAACATAAGAATAACATAGTTTAAATTGTAAAAACCCAAATGCCAACCTAAGTTGATGGAAATAAAGCATACCATTCACCTGTACAACAAAATCTATCCAACTGTTCCTACATATTAGTAAAACCCACTCAACCATTGCTATATAGAAATGGGTACCCATGGTAACCTATATCATCTAATCCACATATTGTTAAAGCCTCTCTGAATCTTATCTTCCTTGTAAAGTCTTCTTTAACCCATAGTCATGAATATCTTGACTATATGTGCTCTCAGTCAGAGATTCCTATGGTGATTGGGATTTAGCTTATGTTGGTTGTGATGTTATGGTTTCTCCAATGAATGCAATATTCATCTTGTCTTAGACATAGCAGCAATGTTACCCCTTCATAGTCCACTTTTTTCGATTCCCTTAAGATTTCATTGAAATCACTAAAACAGAGCCATAAAGCTATAATTTGTTGCTAAAGTTAACAAAGAAGAGACCAAGTTAAGTGCTTCTCTAAACCATTCAAAATCATAAATGATTTTTGAATAAAAGAGAGTTTGGTTAAAATATCCTACAGACAAAGATTGTAAATTGTCAAAAGTTTTATGATTCTAAATCATTAAAGTTGTGGGAAAATTTTGGATTTTAGACATAAATGGATGTGAATCAGAGGCTATATTAGCATTTGCCAACCAACTCTAACAACAGCTTCACAATCATTGTGTTGTATCTACATTACTTCAAATCAAAAAAAAGTTTTCTTTAGAGACTATTCATCTCTATATCCCTTTTTCTCTAATAAAGACAACATAAAAAAAATAGTTTAAATTGTAAAAACCCAAATGTCAACCTAAGTTGATGGAAATAAAGCATACCATTCACTTGTACAACAAAATCTATCCAACCGTTCCTACTCATTAGTAAAACCCACTCAACCATTGCTATATATAAATGGGTACCCATGGTAACCTATATCATCTAATCCACATGTTGTTAAAGCCTCTCTAAATCTTGTCTTCCTTGTAAAGTCTTCTTTCACCTATAGTCATGAATATCTTGACTATATGTGGTCTCAGTCAGAGATCCCTATGGTGATTTGGATTTAGCTTATGTTGGTTGTGATGTTATAGTTTCTCCAATGAATGCAATATTCATCTTGTCTTAGACATAGCAGCAGTGTTACCCCTTTATAGTCCACTTTTTTCAATTCCCCCAAGATTTCATTAAAATCACTGAAACAGAGCCATAAAGCTACAATTTGTTGCTAAAGTTAACAAAGAATAGACCAAGTTAAGTGCTTCTTTAAACCATTCAAAAAAACATAAATGCATGTTCCCCTCCACTCCCTCATATGAAAATCAAACATACAAAGCAAATAAATGTGATTATTTACAAAGATTATACTATAACTTGACAATCTCTCCTCCAAAGTAATGCCAAACTGTCACTCCTACCACTCAAATCAACCACAAAAAATAGCAGTCTATAAACCGTCGTCAAATGTCATTCCATTCAAAATTCTTCAATCTTGTTTCCATGAGGAAAATGATTAAAGGGCAAAATTGCTTCACAAGGCTGTGAAGAGATCAAACCATCCAAGGATTGTTAAGCCCTTGGAGGTTCCAACTTAAGAGACTCATAGTGAACAAACAAATCATAGGAGAACTATCTGTTAACATCGCTTCACTGCTCCATATCGTCACACTAGTAGATGCAACTGCCATAGTAGTCACATGTATCATTTATGTTTACCACTTAAATAATAAAATTTATCATATTTTGTGATTTTTCTTTTCTCCTCTATTAAAAAATAAATTAATAATCAACTTTTTAAAATTTTAACTTTTACTTGATAGTAGTGTTATTATTATACTGGTAAAAAAATTTCTATCCAATAAAAAATAAATTTTTATATTTTTTGTTGTTACTGTCACCTAAAATAATCGTTAATAGACATATCATTTTTTCCTCTCTCGCATAGTATAAAAATTGATAATTTAAATGCTGAAAGAAAGAAATTATAAGTGTTATAAAACATAGAATACTAAAATATCACAAAACAAATTGCAAATTTTTTAAAATAAAATGACAAAATCAAAAGTATCTATATATAGTTTTCTTATTTAATTTTCTTTTTATTTGATTTTTTTCAAAAGTACTCATTCAATTTCCTCTCCACTTTTTATTTATTAATTAATTTTTTGGCGTCGAGTATTTGAGCATCATTTTGGATGACTGTTTCATTAATCTTCACAAATAGAATATATATATATACTGACTTTGATGGTTACTCTCAAAATTGGCAGCCTCCTGAAGCATGGAATGGTGGTGTTGGTTACATAACTAAGGAAATGATTCAAAATCATTGTCCACCCCCTCATTATGACATTCAGGTCAATATACATTTCTCTTCTGTCCAACTTACATCATTTATATCCTTTAAGGGAAAAGGTTCAAATTGAACCGTTACTTTTTACCCTAAGAACACATTTGACTCTAAGATTTTTTGGATCAAATTGGAACTTATTTTTTAAAAATTAAATTGTACTGGATCTTTTACTAAAAAAATGTCATAATTAAGTCCTAAAAACTAAACAAAACTTTAATTTTAATGGTTAATAAATGAAAAATTATTTAGACTAACAAATAAAATTGATAAGTCTTTTTTAGAAACTATATATGAGCTAATTACAAAGATTTTAAAATTTTGAAACCTAATTTTTAAAATTTTCTTTGAATTTTTTTGAAATATTTTTAAAAATTTTTAAAAATTCTTATGTTGGTTTAAAAATTTTAAAATATTTATAATTAGATTATACAAAGTTTCTAAAAAAAAGATTTATCAAATTTATTTGTTAGTCTAAATAATTTTTCATTAGTTAACTGTTAAAACTAAATTTTTCTTTAGTTCTTAGGACTTAATTGTAATGATTTTTTTAATAAAAGGTCCAATACGGTTTAATTATTAAAAAAAAGTTCCAATTTGGTCTAAAAAAATCTTAAGGTCCAATATACTCTTAGGGCAAAAAGTGAGGGTCCTATTTGGATTTTTTTCCCATATCCTATCCTTAATATGAGTAATCTGACATAATTTTATTTGTTACAATGTCTGCAATTTTTTTATTATGTTATTGCATTATTTAAGGGCATAAATTGCATAATTTCTAACCAAAATACAGCAATCAAATGTACAGATTTTGAGATGCGGCCCACCAGGCATGAACAAAGCTGTAGCTGCTCATCTTAATGCACTTGTATACACATCCAAAATGCAATTCGAGTTCTGATTGCGTCAACATTTTCCTTCTTGTAACAACTGTTTTTTTTTTTTTTAGCAGTTGACATTAAATGATAATAATGGTCGAATATAATGAAAAAGTGGGCAGTCTATCTTGTGTAACATTATATAATAGTTTTTCAATTATATTACGTTTAATTAATACTAATTTAGTATTATATAATATTTAATTAATATCATAGTCAATTTTTTTATTATTTTATTATATTTAATATTAAATTGATATTATAGATACTATATAATTTTATTATATGTAATTTTATCATTTAACACTAATTTAAATTACTATTATATTAACTTAATATTAAATTAGTATTATATAATATTTATTTAGTACATAAAATTATATTTATTTAAAACTAATTAATAATAATATATCATTTAATTATATTTAACTAACACTAAATGAGCTTGTTCATGAGCTCTTTTGTATACTTAAATTATTTTTTTTGTGAATTTAACTATAGTATTTCATTTAGAGTTAAATGCAAAACTACATAGTTTGAAGGTTAAATTATGTAGTTTTATAATTAGACATTGAATTGAATTATAACCTTAAAACTATAATTACATTATGATTTAAATTATAATTATTTAATACTATTAATAATATTACTTTAAAAATATGACTATTACTGTAGTTTAATAATAAAAAAACTCCTCCAAATTATAAAATTAAAAAATATCAAATAAATATTGCTAAATGAGTGAACTCACATAACTTATCCTTCAATTTATACTAAAATCAAATGTGGTGTTAGCACGGTGTTATTAGTATAATTACAGTGCAATAGTAGTATGATATTCATAGGTGTGGTTAATAAAAATAATAGCACTACTCATATAACACAAGCTCATACGATAGTGATAGGTGTGGTCAATAAAATTAATAGTACTATATTACCCAACATTAAATTAGCTTTAAATAATATTTACTTGATATTGTATTTAGTAAGTAATTTAAATTGCATTTACTCATTATTGACTTAATTATTTTTATTTACTTAATATTAAATTAGTATTGTTTAATATTTACTTATTATTTTAAATTATGCTTAATAAGTTCATATTAATATTAATTTACATGAAAATTATATAATTTTATCATGAATACATATAAGATGTAATATTTATATTATTTAATACTAATCTCATTAGTATTATATTTGCTTAATACTAGTATTTACTTAATAAATTAAATTATATTTTCTATCAAAAATGAAATAAATTATATTTATTTAATACTAATACTTATTTTAAGACCACTACCTAATACTAATATTTAATTTAACTAAGTAGTAAATGAGCTTATTCACGAGTCTATTCATGAACTTGTTCACGAACCTATTTAATGAGTCTATTCACGAGCCTGTTCATGAACATATGTAACAAGCCTACTCATGAGTCTGCTCATGAATATGTATAACGAGCCTATTCACGAGCTTATTTAACGAGCCTGTTCATGAACATGTTTCACAAGCCTTTTTGTGAACATATGTTCATGAGCCTGTTCACGAATATGTTTTCACGAGCTTACTTAACGAGCTTGTTTATGAACATGTTTCACGAGCCTGTTCACGAACATATGTTCATGAGCGTGTTCGCGAATATGTTTTCACTGGCCTATTCGTGAACATGTTTCACGAGCATATTCGTGAGCTTAAATGAGCCGAATATCAGAAAGCTCGGGCTCGGCTCATTTAACTTAACAAACGAACTCGAACGAATTTTTTTCGAATCGAGCTCCGAATAGCTCACGAGTAACTCTGTTTGTTTACAGCCCTACATGTAAGCTAAATTTAACCAAATTAAAAAAAAAAAAAAAAAAAAAAGATGCATTTAGACTCTTATTTAGTTTAGAGTTTAGATAGATTTTCAAAAAAAAAAATTTGGTTTAAAAACAAGGGATAAGGTACAAATATGATTCTGAACTTATACCCAAAGTTTGCATTGGACCTTAATATTTTTTTTTACTAATTTGGACCTTAATCTAGTAAAATGTGGTCATATTAAACCCTTCTTTAAAATATTGGACCATAATTGTTGCAATTAAGTCCTAAAAATCAAATAAAAATTTAACTTTAACACTAATATATAAAAATTAGTTCCAATAACAATAAGAATTGATAAAATTATTTTCAAAACATATATATACGATGTTTCTAAATTTTTTAAAGATTATTAAATTTATAAAAATATAATTTTAAATTTTTAAAAATTTTAAAAAAAGTTAAAATATTTTTTATAGATCTAAAAATTTTCAAAAAAGTTTAAAATTTTACAGTCAAGTGATATGTACTTAAAAAAAAAAGAATTAAAAATTTTCTATATACTTATTAAGTTTTTTAAAATTTTTTAAAATTTTGAAATTGTTAAAATTTTCTATAGCTTTAAAATTTTTTAAAAATTTAATAAGTGTACAAAAAAATTTTATTTCTTTTTTTGAATACATATCACTTGATTGTAAATTTTTTGAATTTTTTGAAAATTTTTAGGTTTATAAAAATATTTGAACTTTTCTTTAAATTTTTAAAAATTTAAAAATTATATTTTTATAAATTTAATAATCTTTAAAAAATTTAGAAACATCATATGTATATGTTTTGAAAGTAATTTCATCAATTCTTATTGTTATTGGAACTAATTTTTATTAATTAGTGTTAAAGTTAAATTTTTATTTGACTTTTAGGACTTAATTGCAACAATTCTTTAAAAAATGGTCCAATATTTTAAAGAAGTGTCTAATATGACTGCATTTTACTAGATTAAGGTCCAAATTAGCAAAAAATAAAAAAAAATATTAAGGTTCAATATGAACTTTGGGTATAAGTTCAGGGTCATATTTATACCATATCCCTAAAAACAAAGCTAACATTGCTAAATCGAGTTATTTAGCCCCTCTAAAAAAAATCTGACATCTAAAATAATTATAAAATGATCCTAAAATTAAATTTTTTATCATAATATTTTAAATTTTATAAATCAATAAACAAAATTACCTTTAATTTTTTGGAATAACAACACTGTTAGTCTTATAAATTATATCATTTTTTCAATTAAATCTTATAATAAAATTTTTTACAATCAAGTTCTATAAATTTTTAAAAAAATTTCTGTTGGTCCTATCCGTCAGTCAAAACAATTTTCCGTTAGTCAACCCTTAAAATTAAACTTTTTTTTTACATTTTAGTCCTAAAATTGTTTAAAAAATATTATTTTTGATATTTTAAATAAATAATATTTTTATTTTTATTTTTATTTATAACTTATTCTATTATATTCAACTTTCATAATTACTATATAACTCACTAAAATAATTTTTAAAAGTACAATTAAAAATATATTTTTTCTTAAATTATTAGTTATATTAACAATGATAATGAAAACCAATGAAATAAATTTCATATTTAAATTAGGCTATTTTATAAGAAATATTTGAACAATAAAATAAATGAACATATTTTAGTTGTTATAATAAAATATAATTAATTTCAAGTAAAATATAATAAAAATTTTCTATTTTATTTTAAATTAATTATATTTTATAATAAAAAATAAAATTATTAATTAAACTATTTTATTCTTCAAATATTTATTGCAAAATAGCCTAATTTTAAAAATAATATAATTTTGTAAGTTATCTAATTGAAATACAATGGAGTTTGAAATTTAGTTAAAATCTAACATAAATTACAATATTGAAAAAACTAATTAAGTTTATCCAAGTATAAATATTTATTCATTTAAGATATATTAATTAAATTATATTTGCAAATAATTAAAAATAATTAATTAACTTTATTTGTCATTTTTAATAAAATAATAATTTAAGAAAATTATTTTTCAATTTTAATTTTAGTGAGTTATATAGTTATTATAAAAATTAAATAGTAGAATAAGTCATAAATAAATAAATAAAAATATTTTTTATGTAAAATATAAAAAAATGACAAATTTTTATAGTTTTAGGACTGAAATATATAAAAAAAGTTTGATTTTGAGGGTTAACTAATGAAAAATTGTTTTGACTAACCGATAGGACTAACGGAAATTTTTTTTAAAACTTATAGAACTTTATTGTAAAAAAATCTTTTTGTAAGACTTAATTGAAAAATGATATAATTTATAGGACTAACAGCGTTGTTATCCCATTATTTTAATTCAATTTCAAAAAATAATTAAAACTTGAAGTTCAAATAGTTTATTTTTAGAATTTAAAAATAAAAATAAAAATAAATTATTAAAATACTAAATTTAATTTTTTTCTCAAATAAAAACATAAAGTATTAAAATAAGACATGGGATAAACATGAGGGGTCATTTTGGAACATTGTCCTCTAGTTCTAATGGAAAATTTTAACACCGTTAGAGGTTGTATTTTAATGTACCAAATTTGAGAACTTTAGGCTCCGTTTGTTTGTGAAAAATATTTTTCTTGAAAATATTTTTTCATATTTTCTAATGTTTGGTTACCAAAATAAAATAAGTTAAAGGAAAATAAGTTATTAGTCAAAGGAAAATAACTTTAAAATATGGAAAAATAACTTCCTATTCTAAGAACGGGAAGTTATTTTTCAAGACTTGAATGCTTATCAAATATAAAGAGAGAGAAAAATAAAAAATAATGTTACCATTTCTATGTAATATTGTATAATTTAGGAAAAAATCTATTGCAAGCTAAATACCAAAAATACTTTTCAACTATTTTTCTAGTATTGTAGCCAAACATAAAAAAAAATATTATATTTTTCTGGAAAATATTTTCAAGAGACAGATTATTTTCTGCAAAAAAACGGAGCCTTAAGGTCATAATTGAACTTTGAAACAGATAAAGTGCCAAAGTGAGAATTAAAGTAAACATTAGAGTCATTTTTGAACCTTTTCCCATTTTGAACAAAATAAGTAATAGGATATATTTGCTTAAAATTGCTTAGAATATTTATATCAAATTGAAACTTTAACATACATTTTAATTATGAGTTCTTTTCCGATACACATATTTTCATCTACTTTAAAATTTTAAGTGAAAATAATCATTTGTGTGTGTGTATATATATATATATATATATATATATAGTAGTAAGAGCTTAAATTTACAATAAGTCATAGACATTCATTTTTTTGGAATAATAGTACCACGAATACTATAATGTTCTTAATTTTAACAATTAAGTTCTAAAAAAATTATTAACAAATAAGTACTATAAGTTGTAAAACTATCTCCATTAATTTTATTCTTCAATCAAAGAAATTTTTCATTAGTAATTTTTTTTAATTTTAGTCTTTAAACTTTTAAAATATATATAATTAATTTTAATATGTCAGAACATGGAAAATTTACAAGAAAAATTATAGATATTTCTTAAAATTTTGTTTGACTTGCATTTTTGAGATAATTTGATATGTTATTAGAAATTTACTTTTAGGGAAATAGTGAAATATTATGGTTAATTTTTTTTCAGTATCTAAGCATGATATAATAATATCATGATATTTTTGGAAAAAAGTTGTTATTATCTTATTGGCTTTTTTTTTTTTAGTTAAGATTATGGGTAGAGATTTTTGCACTCCACTTGTTTATAAATGCACTCCATATTTGACTTTTTAGTAATCTAAATGACATAAATATTCTTACTCTTAAATGACTCTTTTATTTACTCATTATTATTTAAACTTCTTATATGTGTTTAATTATCTTATTACTTTTTAAATTTTCAATGTATTTTGAATCTTAAATACAATTTAAATTTTTTATATTACAAAAAAAAAGATAAAAATGAAAAAATAAATAATATAAACATTAATTTTTGCAAGTTATTAGCTAAAAAATGTAGACTCTTTGTTAAAAATTTAGGTACGGTGGATTTCATTATTTAGTTATAAATTTTTATTGATTTTGATATAATTTTTTATAATTATTTGAATATGTATTTTGAAATTTACTTCAATACAATAGGTTAATATTTGAAAATTTATTTATATTGTATATTTAATATGTAAATTTAAATATATTATTTGGTTTCAAAAAAGATTAATTTTTGAATATAAAATAAATAATTGAAGAACCAAAATTTATATTAGATTATAAAAAAGAAATAAGGACATATTTGATTTTCTCATAAAATAGAATTCTTTACTGAA
>CATIWO010430362.1:0-22972 GCA_949673435.1 Macaranga tanarius
AATAAGACTTCATCAAATTACCTCCAGATCATAAGATTCCCTCCAAGGAAGAATTGAAAGGAAAAGACTACTGTAAGTACCACAACTCATTTAATCACTCTACTAATACTTGTTGGGTGTTTAGGAATGTGGTACAGGATCGGATCAACAAGGGTGTCCTAAAATTCCCTGAGAAAAAGGATGCAATGCTGACTGAGGAAGATCCTTTTTCCTCCAGTGGCTACAGTAAACTCTGTCAACGTGGACTTATGAGCCTTACTAGATATGAAGAAAAAGATTAAAGAAAAGCAGGAAGTCTGGGACACATTAGGCCAGCCTTCGGGAAATTTAATTATATGGTGAAATATTCTAAGCCACCTGCTAACAATAATCATATTCCTGTGAGAGAAATTGTTGCTACAAGATGGAGGAAAAGGAACGTAGAGGAAAGACAAATTCAGGGTTTGAATAGAAGGCCAATAAGAGGCAGGAGCTATGGGAGACCACAATGACGACCAAATTTTGAAAACAAAAGATTTACCCCTTCCTTTACACCAGAAAGAAGTTACAAGCCTAGAGGAAGGAGGGAAGGAAGATGGTCACCACCAAGGTTCCAAAGGAGACAGCCCAAATTCATTCTTCCGCCTCCTGTGCAATCCAACCAGCAATGGCGTAGGGTGGAACACAAAAAGTTCCCTCAACCACTTACTCGGACCCAAAAGAGAAGGCTTCAAAGGCAAAGAAGAGTTGAATGAAGGCAAAAGGAACCAGAGACCCAAGCTAGTGCAATGTCTAAATTCAGACGTAAAGCAACGGAGGATCCAACTTCTGACATGGAGATGGAGGAATTTGTTTATAGCTCGGAAGATTTGATACTATTTAATGACGAACTAAATGTATTGGATGACATGGAGATTGACAGCTTTACTGTGGATGGTGAACCTATACCATTCGGTTGTGCTACATCCTCGGTCATTCTGCTTGAAGAATTCATGATGCAACAAAGTGATGCTGAGGAGGAGGTGATCGAAATTCAGAACACTCAGGGGGCAATGCCCTTGGAGGATGAGAAACTTATCAGTGGAATTATAATTCAGGCCACTAGGCCAAATTTTCCTAAAAGAATCATCATAGAGAAACCATCTGTGAAGGCAACTAGACACATCAGGCCTCTTTACATCAGAGCACATCTTAATGGCAAACCCTTCTCTAGGGTTCTTATTGAGAATGGGTCGGCAGTTAACATTATGCCATCCAGGTTGTTGCATTCATTGGGTAAAATAGCAGAAGAGTTAATAGTCACTGATATTGCAGTGGCTTCTTTTACAGGAGAAGTCACAAAAACAATGGGAGTTCTACCAGCTGAGATCACTGTGGGAAGTAAAAAATCTCTCAATGCATTTTTTGTAGTGGACTCTACTGCAAGCTACAATTTGTTACTTGGAAGATATTAGATTCATGCCAACTGGTGTGTACCTTCCTCTCTGCACCAGTTTTTGCTTTTGTGGAATGATGATGAAGTGGAAGTGGTGTGGGCAGACAATAAACCTTTCAATACCTATTCAAACAACTTAGAAGCTAGATTCTATGATGTGGATCTTGGGCCTATCAAGTTCACCAGGGGAAAATCCAAGTCTGGGTCAAAGCATTCCTGTTCCAAAAGAAGACATGGAGGAAGTGCTTCAACAGTAGTCAGATTTACTATACAAGTCTATTATGCCTTACAGGCCGATGGAGCTTCCTCTTATTAAAGAAATCATTGATGAATAGTTACACCGAAGAAGAACAGGCAGTGGCTGCAGCTGCCATAAAGAAGGTGTACGTGCAGCAGATGTTGGAGAAGATAGCTAGAGAAAGCATGGAAGTAGATGGGATAGAAATTCTGGATGAAGAAGAATCAGATGAAAATATTAATGAATTAAAAATGGAAGACGTACAGGAGGCACCAGTTCACCTTCAGGATTACAGAAATGAAGCTCAGGATCTATTAGAGGAAATAAACTTGGGTACAGATCAGGAGCCGAGGGTTACTTATATCAATTCTTTATTGAAACCTGAGCTGAGGAAAGAAATAATAGAGTTACTACATAATTTTAAAGATTATTTTGCATGGGATTCAACAGAGATGCCAGGATTGAGCAGGGAGGTAGTTGAGCACCGCCTTCTAATCAAACCTGAATTTTGTCCATTCCAATAACCTCCCAGAAGAATATCAAAGAAGGTAGAGCTGAAGGTGAAAGATGAAATCCAAAAGCTTCTTAAGGCTGGCTTCATAAGGCCAACCAGGTATGCTGAATGGATTTCTAATATTGTGCCTGTTATGAAAAAGAATGGTAAATTGTGAGTTTGTGTTGATTTTACAGACCTGAATTTAGCTACTCCTAAGGATGTATATGTTATGCCTATAGCTGACATGTTAATTGATGATGCTGCAAGGAATGAATTGTTATCATTCATGGATGGCTTTTCAGGTCATAATCAAATCTTCATAGCCAAAGAAGACATTTCCAAGGTTGCCTTCAGGTGTCCTAGTGCTATTGGGATGTTTGAATGCCTAGTCATGCCATTGGGGTTGAAAAATACAGGTGTTCCCTATCATAGGGCCATGAATGCAATCTTTTATGATATGATTGGCCATTACATGGAGATTTACATTGATGACATAGTGGTAAAATCTAAAAAAGCTACTAATCATATTTTGCATTTGAGAAAAAGCTTTGAAAGAATGAGAGTTTATCAATTAAATCTTAATCCCCTTAAATGTGCATTTGGTGTGCAGGCTGGAAATTTTCTAGGATTTCTAGTGCATCAGAGAGGTGTAGAGATAGACAAAAATAAGGCAAGGGCTGTGCTTGAAGCCAGGCCACCTCAATCCAAACAGGAACTACAGAGGTTTTTAGGGCAAGTAAATTACCTCTGCAGGTTTATTTCTAATCTTGCTGGAAAGACTAAGGAATTTTCTAATTTGTTAAAATTAAGACAGATAGCTGATTTTAAGTGGGAAGAAAAACACCAAGTTGCTTTTGATAAAATTAAGCATTATCTTTCTCAACCTCCTGTATTAGTTCCTGCAAGGGAGGAAATTCCTTTGAGACTTTACATATCTACTGCAAATGAATCTATTGGATGTTTGTTGGCCCAAAATGATTCAGTAGGTCATGAACAGGCAATTTATTATCTGATTAGGATTTTATCTCCTACAGAGGTGAAATATTTATATATGTTGAGAAATTATGTTTGGCATTGTACTTTGCATATACTAAACTGAGACACTATTTGCTGAAACACAGGGTTTATATAATTTTTCAAACTAATCTGATGAAATATATGTTGAACAGCCTTGTGCTATCTAGAAAGATTGGCAAATGGTTGCTGGGCCTGATCGAGTTCACTCTAGTATATTTTCCCCGAAAATCAGTGAAAGGTCAAGCTTTAGCAGATTTCTTAGCTGATCACCCTACCTTTAACATTACTGATAAAAAAATTGAGCTTCTAGTATGCAGAGTAGAGATTCAGCCATGGATTATCAAATTTGATGGCTCATCCACAGAAAAGTCAGTTGGGGCAGGAGTGGTAATTACATCACCTGAAGGAACCAAAACAGCTCTCAGTTTTAATTTGGACTTCGAATGTACTAACAATCAAGCTGAATATAAGGCTTGGATTTTAGGCCTTCAAATTCTACAAGATCTTAGTGCAAAAGAAATCTTGGTAATTGGTGATTCTAAGTTTGTTCTTAAATAGTTGATGGGATAAGTGTACTAGTATTTCTTTAACTCCTTATTATACATCGGCCATTCAGTTGGTTAAATCTTTTGATAGTGTGTCTTTCATGCATGTGCCTAGGGAATTAAATTGGGAAGCTGATGAATTATCTCAGGTTGCCTCTAGCTTGAGGTTGTCTGAGGACTTAACTCATAAGTTTGTTTTTGTGCAGAAAAAAAACCATCCTTCTATTCTAGAAAGAGGAATTCAGGTGGAGACCCTTAATATTTACACAAACTTGGCATGGGACTGGCACATAGACATCAAAAATTACCTTAAAAATCCTACCAAGAAAGTGCCTTTCAAAGTTAGGGCTCAAGCTTTAAACTATGTCTTGCTGGAGGGTTATTTATTTAGAAGAACTCTTGATGGATTATTGCTTAGATGTGTGGCCTTTCTAGAAGCAATGGAAGTTCTAAAATAAGTGCATGAAGGTATTTGTAGGGCCCATCAAGCAGGAAGGAAGATGATATGGTTAATACGAAGACATGGCTACTACTGGCCAACTATGCTTGAAGATAGCAACCAGTATGCTAAGGGTTGCCAACAGTGTCAAAAATATAGGAACATACAGAAGGTGCCTGTAGATGACCTATATCCAGTGGTTAAGCCATGGCCATTCAGAGGATGGGCAATTTACTTAATTGGTAAGATTTATCCAGCTTCATCAAAGGCCATAGTTTCATCATTATTGTCATCGACTACTTCACTAAGTGGGTGGAGGCTATACCTATGAAAAAGGTTAAACAAAAAGATGTAATCTCCTTCATCAAGGAATATATCTTCCATAGATTTGGTATTCTTCAGATCATCACTATTAATCAGGGTACTATGTTCACTGGAAAGGAAATTAGGGAATTTACGGAGGATTATAATATCAAGCTTTTGAATTCCACTCCTCACTATGCTCAGGCTAATGGTCAGGCAGAAGCTTCAAACAAAATCCTTATTGGAATCTTGGAAACAATATTGGAGGATAATCCAAGGGATTGACCAAGAATCCTATCTGAGACTTTATGGGCATACAGGACTTCCAAAAGAGAAGCTACTGGCACCAGTCTTTTTGCTCTTATAAATAGATATGACGCTATTCTTCCTATAGAGGTGTCTGTACCATCTTTGAGAGTGGATAGGCAAAATAGCCTAACTCCTGAGCAATTCTCAAAATCCATGTTAATAGAGCTTGAAAGTGTGGATGAGGAAAGGCTTAAAGCTTTAACCAATAAGTTAGCACAGAAAATAAGAATCTCTAGACTTTACAATAAAAGAATTAGAAAGAAGAAGTTTCAAGTTGGAGAATTGATATGGAAAGTCATTCTGCCACCTGGAACTAAAGGCAAGGAATTGGGGAAATGGTCTTTAAATTGGGAAGGGCCATTTAGAGTACATCAGGTTCTAGAAGGAAATTCTTATTGGTTAGAAGGCTTGGATGGAATACCACATAAGAGGTTTATTAATGGAAAATACTTGAAGAAATATTTCCACACCTTGGGGGAAATAAGGAAAAGCTGAAATGATTATGTTTTGGCTAAAGGCCAATCTTATGCCACTATGTTCTTTAGTGGCATTTTTGTTTTTATTTTTTTTTTGCTTAATAAGTTGGCATTTATATGCCACTTGTAAATAAATAAAGTGTGAGCTTTGTGATTGAAGTTTTAATATTATTTTGGTGTGTTTTCTTTAATTTTTCAAAATTTCGACAGCATTTCTGCTAAAAATTGGATATTTGGAGGTGCAAATGAATGGCTGTAGTGTATTATGTACTGTAGACAGTGACAACATATAGAAAATAGAGCTAAAGGAAGCAAATATGTCCTATGATAATCATGCTACAGTTATCATCTATGAAAGGATGGTAATCACTAGTACATGTCCAAAAAGAAGAAGCATCAAAGTACAGTACTGAAGTAAATCTCAAGACATAACAAAAGTGTCATATCCATGGACAAAAAGAAATAGGCCATAGAGAATCAAAGTCAAAGCCTCGAAGATCCTCCCAAACAGCTAGGCACTTCTGCTTAGCAATCACCGCCTCTTCCTCTTGGTTAAGCCATTCCTTGGCTGCATCCTTCTTGCCTTCCAAGGAAGTCTTGATGGATTGAGCTTCTTAGAGAGCATCCCTATAACTAGTAGCCAACTCTCTGTTTTGCTGAAGAAGATCATCTCTTTGGGATTGCAAAGTGGCTAACCTGGCCTCTTGTTCCTTAATCTCCTAGTTCACCTGAAGAAAGGTTACTTTGTATGCTACTTCTTTTTCTTTGATTTCCTTTAATTTAAGCTGCCTAACTGAAAATGAATCCTTCTCCTGGAAGAAAAGCCAGAGACAGTTGGAAGCTATAAGGTGAGCTGCATTGAATTCATCCAAGTGAGAAAAGCTCTCTATGATCTCATTCTTCAAGGAAGTGATAGCAGCTGAATTAAAATGCTGCTCTAAAGTAGTAAGAGATGATAGAAATGTGGATCTCTGAGTCCTTTAGAGAGTGCCCATCTCCAGACTAAGTAAAGTCTTCAATGCATCGTTGGCTTTGCTGATGGAAGACTCATCAGAAGAGGAGGAACTGCAAGGAGCTTTGGAGGGAGTCTCCAAGAAGCTAAAGTCCACAGCAATATCAACATCATCAATAGAGGACCAAGAATCAACCTCTTGAAACAAATAATAAGCAAGTGTAAGGGTATATAAATGCGCAAGCTAAAAAATCAAGAAATATAAGTACGTCCTAAAGAGGAACAGTAGGAAAAAGATCAGACCCTAGAGGTAATGACCCTAACTCTAGGGGTAATGCAGCTGGGACTGGAGCTAATGTATCCATCTCTGGGGGTAATGGAGGATCCAACTCAGCTGGAACTGGAGAGGATGCATTTGGAGAAGGCGAAGGAGAGGAGTTCTCCTTGCTATCCTTAGCTGTTGATAAATAGGTAGAATGTTAGTTGTTAAAAAAACTAACATAAAAAGAAAGTTTAAAGAGTGACATGTTTAAACCTGATATCTCTTCCTCTGAGCTAGAATTAGAACTCTCATCATCATCTGCTATCTCCACCACTGTTTTTTCTTTACTTTTACCCTTTAATTTGTTGAGCATGGTAGTCAGCCTCTGAGACTTGCATTTGGGTGGAGGTGGAGGAGATGTGACTTATTTTTTTCTTCACAAGCTTGGTTGCAGGTTGGGTGGTACTTTTCCTTTTGTGAGTAGGAACTGTAGAGGATGGAGTAGTCAAAGTACCTGCAAAAATATTTTGAGTTTGTGAAAATCTGAAGGAAGTTATAAAGATAACAAACTAAAGCTGTAAAAATCCTCTTACCTGAACAAGGAACAAGTTCTTTAATCCACAACTGCTACCACTTATCATAAGTAGTGGTGTGCTCAGAGTCTGTGGGAGAAATATGAAAATGTAGATGTTGCAAGCTATCCCTCATCCTCTTTATGTCAGCTTTGGTACACAATTTTGGATCATCTATGAAAGAGGAAAATATAAGAGGATTTGAAGAAGGAGGGATAGAAGGCTCGAAGCCAAACTGATGGCTGACTAGGAAAGGCATATATTTCTCAAAGGATAAGGGATTGCCACCTATAGAGTTAAGGGCAAACTTTCCCCTAATTGCAAACAGCCTAGGAGTGGTGGCCTAACAGAAAATTTAGGTTTCTATGACTTCAATGAGGGAATTTGGAAAAAGATGAAGCCATCTGAGTCTGCCAAGAAAATCAAAATCCCTATAGAGATAAAAAGGTCTCTCTTTAGGTTTCAAAGTAAAGAGGTGCCCGTATATTTCCCAGTGTTGCCTAGAGCATGTTAGAGTAATCAAGGTGCAACCAGGGTCAAGAGAATGAGACAAACGAGTAGAATTGCTTTGAAAGATAAGGAAGTAAGCAAACAGTCAGATCTGTAAGAGCCATACACTACCATTTATGTATCCAAAAGGCTCTTTGACACATCTGCCTAGGTTGAAATAGAGGTTTCCTAGAAGGATAGAACCTAAGGCATAATGTTAGCCTTCAGCCATAGCATAAGCCAAGGGGAGGTACTCTAAAGTAAGCTTTGCAGAAGGAGGACAGAAAATGAATTTGCACAGAAGAACCCAAAAAAAGTCAACATGTTCATCAAAAGTGGGTTCACCATATCTAGCTTCATTTATCAAATTACTATAGCTGTCATAGTACCTAGGGGTAATAGAAGAATCTTCAATCAAGCAGACCATGTCATCCCCAAGAATAGGAAGACCTGTGAGCATAAATATATCTAGGAGGGTAATGGTCATATGCCAGCTAGGAAAAATGAAGCAGTTGGATGAAGGAGACCAAAATCGCAAAGTTGCACTAATAAAAGAGGCTTGGTAATCATTCTTTTCTTTAAATATATGAATTAGCTGTAGTATTCCAAGCCTAAACCAGAGGTTCTCAAATGAAAGAGCCAGCCTATCAACCCACTGGTTCCAGGACTCCATGAGTCTAATCCACGACCTGATAAAGGTGGAAGGATCTTCAAGGCTACTTCAGCTGTATAAGACATCTGAAGAAGAACCCAGGTAAGAAAGAGAAGGACCCTCAGGATGCCTGTAATAAAATGAGCTGTAAGAGGTAAATGATTAGATTGATTTGAAAAAATTGATGAAAAATAGTTTGAATGAACAAAGAGAGTAATGTACCATATTTGAATATAGAGAGGACAGCTATCGAGGGAAAAATCCTTTATCAAGGTGAGTTTTACTTCCTGAAAGGAAAAAAGGATATGGTTAGAGAAGTTATTGTGAGTAAGAAAGAAGTGATGCCAACATAAGAAAGTACCTCCTATTTGTCAAGTTCTTTATCAGTGAATTGAGATAATGGAGGAGAGATAGGTCATGGCTGTTTATATTGAAAATCAATCATCAGGAACCTTGAAAGAAGACAAGAATTTAGTATAGATGATAAGAAGAATCATTACCTGATGAGTGGATTGTGAGTCATAAGAAGGTTTAGAAGAACTAGCAGCTTCTTTGGTCATTTTGCCTGAAAAGTCAAAGGAAATAGTGAGAAAATTACCATTACAAAACTAATAAAGGCAAATTAAATAGTTCAAAGATGGGGTTGAGTATGTAATAAGCTAAATGTTGATGTTTGGTTAAGAATTCGGTGAAAGAAAATATAGGTAGTTCATTTCCTCAAAGGGCGAAGGAATTGCATCTATATTCATAGAGGCATAAATGGCTTAGATAGATAGAATTTGCTAGAGGAAATATAGGGATAATGGCTCAAAATAATGTAAAGAAGCCATTTCAGCCAATTTCCTCCAAGGAAAATTCTTGAAGAAAATGCACAGGATTGGGTATAATATAGAGAATTTAAAACATGCAAAAAAGATTGATCAAGCATAATTTGTTGGAGGAAATGTGGAGGTAATGGGCTAAATTAGCCTCCTGATGGTTAAGATATTGCAAAATATTTATTATCTCCAGGGTTTTATGAAATTAAGACACATGTATTTGGCAAATAATACTAAATAAATAATAAAAAATAATTTTCTAGGGGTAATAAAGCAAATAATATCTAAAGCAAGGGTGAGAATTAAATGAGAATTTTTAAAAGCCATTTCTTGAAAGAAATAGCAAGAAATTGACTTTAAAAAATTATTTTTGGCTAAATTAAAGGATTTTATTTAGTTAATTTCTTTGAATAAGCTAAAATTTATAAACATAATTATGTTTGGCATCAATTGCTAAAATAATTAATTTTTATAGCTCAATTATGCAAAATTATATAAATTTAGTCTTGGATGCAATGAGAATAATTTTGTATAAATACAACAAAAGTTACAAATTCACTAAAATTTACGGTAAAAATTGGACAGCATCTCCCCTATATTTCTAATATACAGTTTTTGCAATTACTTGTAATTAATCTGCACAGAAGCCATGCATTCAAAATCCAACCAAAACCAATGCTCATCAATACAGTTTTTTAAATATGAAGCTTGCATTAAAATAAAATATAAGAGTTTTTAAGAAATTTACATTTCTTTCTGCTGTAAACTTTGAATACAGGTTTCTGTGAACCAAAAGCTCCTGGAGAAGTGGAAAAATTGGCAAAACCGAGCTAAAAAGAGCCCAAACCAGATGCAAAACCAGTTCTAGTTTGGTCAGGTTTGGTTCGGTCAAGATTGGTCTGGTCAGCTTTAGTTCGGTCGGTTCCAAGCTTCTTCTTGCTGTTGAAGACGATGGGAATGCCGAAAGAGCCAACAGCGGTGGCGTTGCTACCCTCGACAGTGCCGGCGACGTCAAGTGGAGCAGCAATGGCACAAGGAGGCAGCTCGGCGGTATCCGGCGGCCTAGTCTCGTTCGAGTCCGATCGCACGCGAGGAGAGAATGCGCGATGGCCAACAGCATCGCTGCTCTTCTCGGTGATGGCGTTGCGATGATCGGCGGCAGTAGTGGCGGTCCTGACGTCGTTCGATGAAGCAGCTGTAGCCGATAGTGAGTGAAGAAGGCTGGTGGCTTCAGGTGAAAGGAGGAAGAAGAAGAAAAAGAGGAAGGAAGGAAATAGGGGAAGGAAGGAAAATGAGCTGACTTTTGAAAATTTAAGCTAGAAGAAGAGAAAATTTTAGGGTTTTTGGAAGATTTTGTACAAGAAAATTGATTACCTCTAGAATTTAAAATTTGATGTGAGGGATTTTTAAAGAGAAATTCATCTACTGCAATAGAAGGAGATGGGTCTGCATAATATTTTTTGGCCCAATTCTGTCTATCCAAAATTTATTCTTGGGCTCATTTGCCTTTCGAGCCGAGCCTGTGCGTAGAGTTGAGGCTGAATGACTTGGTAAAAATACCTAGTAAATTCATCAAATTGTACCTTGGGCCTGAGAGATAAAGGAAAAAGAAGAGATGAAAGAGGGTGAAAGTGAAAAATGAAAAAATGGTAAAAATTTTCCATATAAATTAGTATTATTCTGGCCCCAAGCTAATTATATGCGGGAGGTATTGTTTATACCTAAATATAATTTTGGGCTTGCAATTAAAATCGAGGCCTAAATGAAACCCAAAATCAAAGTCCAGCCCGTTCGAAATTGTTTAAAGAAAGAAAACGTTGAATTAAAGTAAGAAGCTTCTGGAGGTAACCAGAAAAATCAAGCAGAGGCTGTAGAATTGCTAGAGGTAATCCAAGAGGCGCGCAAGTTACAGAAGTTATTGAAGGTAATCATGGCGACATTCAATGGAGAATTTACTTCTGCATGAAGTTGGTGGGCTCTAAAAGAAACACACTCATCCAACCAATACATACACACAACCAATCCAATCAACATCAACAACAACAATCAATCAGTAAATCAACATTCAAATCTAAATTTTAGCAATATTTTAATAGTCATTTCCTTCAGTTTATAACACTTTTACGCTTTCATTCCAGAAAAGTTTGTATTACTGCTATTTTAATATAATTTCAAATTTCTTTAAGCTTATTGTTATTCTTTTTGTTATTACCTCCAGCATTTCCTTAAGCACACTTTCATTACCTCTAGCTTAATTTTAATTTCATGAAAGCGTACTGTCATTACCTCAAGCCTATTTTTAATTACCTCAAGCATACTTTCATTACCTCTAACTCATTTATTATTTCCTTTATTTAAATTACCATTACCTCCAGTAACAAATTATCATTTACAATCAAACACAAATATTTACATCTTTGGAACTAAAACAAATTGTAGTAAAGGCGTTTGGGAATCCGCAACTATCTGAAAGAAGTCAGTATTTACAAATTTAGGAAATCAATCTTCCCTAGCACGCTCGAAATATCAATTTTGCTAAAAATTACACCAACACTAAGTAGTTCTTTAACAAATAAAAATTCACTTATATGTTTTTTTTTTTTTTGAGCGTAACTAAGTAGTTCTTTAAAAAATGATATATATCTATTTGAGTTGGGAGAGGAAAAAGATAAGATTTGAACCCTTAACCTATATATGCCCTGAAGGAAATTTTTCCACTATACTATTCAACCTTTGACATTTTATACTCTTTTACAACACAAATTATCTTAATATATTCAAAATTCAGAATTTACATATAAATTATAATGATTCAATGGTAAAAGGTAAAGTGGGAAAAAAATCAGTAAAACATTGTCTTTTCACTTAAAATATTAAGAATTCAATCTCTCACCACTAAATTTCCTTTTTACTATATAAGAAATTCCAATTACTAACAAGTTTTGATCTAGGGTGATGATTTTTGTACTCCACCCATTTATTTTCACACTCCTTTTTTTATTTTTTAAAATTACAAATTACATAATTATCCTTTCCTGTAAATTTTTATTTTTTTGCATAAAAAATATCTAATCTTTTATTAATTATAGTTGCTAAACTACTCTTCTTTTTTTTTTTTATCAAAATTCATTGTTTGATATTTAAGATTTTAAACTACTTGTAATTGAGTTTTTTTTTTGGCATTAAAATATTTAATATTGTCTATATCACTATAAAATTTGCATCAATTTAAAAAAATAACAAATCTTTTATTTTTATGAATAGTTTTTTCAATATCATATGCATATAAGTTTATTTTTATAAAGAGTTTTAATATCATATGTGCATAATTTTATTTTTTTTAATTTTCTATCATTATTTAACAAAATAATATAAAAAATTAAATTATGTGATTAAAAATATCAATTATAAAAATTCAACAATAATTTATCATATCAAAAAATATTTTTAAGTTCAACAAATAGAACTAAAATTAACCATATGTAATTTAAGTAATTATATCCCACACATAATCTGATTAAATTAAACTATAAAAATATACTTGATAAAAAGAAAATATAGTATTTATTTTTTCTATTATTAATATGTTATAACACTTATCATAAAAATTAAAATTACAACAATTTCTATATGATGAATTTTTGTTAACTTTTTATAATAATTTTTTAATCATGCACTTTGATTTTATAATATTTTTTAAAAAAATTTGATAAGAAAAATAAAAATAAAATAATGTGCATATGATATTTAAAAAATTATTAATAAAAAGTAAAAAAATATTATTTTTTTTGTAATTGGTGCAAATTTTATAATAATTTAAATAAGTTAAAAGGTAAATTAATAGTTTTACAAAAATAGTTGACTACACTAAATTTTTTAATGCAAAAAGAAAATGTAAGTTCAAGCACAAGTAGATTTAATGAATTTGGAAAAAAAAATTAGAAAGATGCTACATGCTATTTTAGGAATGTAATTAGTGAAAACAATAAACATTTCAAATAAAGGATATTTATGTAATTTATAATTCCAGAAAAGCAAATAAAGAGTGTAGAAATAAATGGATGGGGTGCAAAAATCTCCACCCTTAATCTAATAGCCAAATTTTTTAAATATAGTATCTTAAAATTTTGAGTTCGACATTCAATTTCTACAAATGAAGGTAATATCTTTCCTTCCTGTTGTGTGCAAATAAAAAATCATTTTGGAAGTTCCTAAAATAATAGAGGAAATTTCCAATTTGAAAGTTAATCAGCACACTTGGATTGAAGTTTTTTTTTATTTATACCTGGACTAAAATTGCCCACATGAAATGAAAGCTAAAATTCAAATCTAAATGTGACAAAATTCTAATGTGAACTCGTAATTTGTTATTCTTATTATTATTTTTATTATGAAATGGAGATTTGAATAAGAGGAATTTACAAAAGCCAATATTAACAATTTGCACAATTCAAACTTAGAACTAACAACCGCTGAGAGAATAAACACAAACGCTTTACTGAAAAGAAAATTCTGTTGAATGATTGTCCTTCTTTGCTTTCATTTTCAATAATAAAATAATAAAAAAAAGGACTCTATTTCCATGAAATTGAGGGGTGAAAATAAAAGAAGATTTTTATCATCTCGTGGGGGACCATCTTTTGATTAATCATTTAAACCATGCTGAATAATTATCGCATGAAAAGGACCCAAAAGAACACAAAGGATGTTGATAACTATGCCTACGAAGACCAAGCATTTCTTTTTGGTACACACAGAGTTGTCCATTCAATGGTCCATTTCCATTAATAACATACTATCTATTTAAAATATTATAATTTCAAACCTCAAAGTTGAACATCTTAAATAAATTTTTTGCACTTTTTTTATTAATTTATAGCTTCCTTTATTTTATTTAATTTTTAAAAATCAATATAAATTCTAAAATTTTCTATATCAAAATTCTAAGAACCATCTTATTCTAAATGTTATTTTTTAAATTATTATTATAAGCAGCATAATAGCACTTGTTGCTTATAAAAATAAAATTTTTACTCGATTCCTTTTTTCAAAAGGTTCAGAATTAGTCAATTTAATATTATGATAACATAAATAGTGCAAAATTAAATTAATTTTCAATTATATATATAATCATATCTCTCCTTTTCTTGATAAATAATTTTATGCTTTTATTGATTTTCACTAGCTCATTATCATAAATATAAACGACTCACTACCCCCAGAGGAAGGTGAAAAAAAAAAGATATAAATGAGTAGAAAAGTATTTTTCTTCTTTTAAATATATTTTTTAACAATATAAAATAATATTTTTGAACTATATATATATAGAGAGAGCTTCTTATTGCTATTTAACATAATTGTTGGAATTAATTTTAAATTTTAGATTTTTTTTTTTACTTATATTTTTTTCTTTTTGTAAAATTAACCACAAAAAATTATTGCAAAAGTACATACCAACTCTCCTTACCTAAATAATTTTTCACTGGTGGGAATATCCACGTATTAGCATAATGCCCATGAACTATATGTGGGTTTTTTTTTTTTTACTTTTTGTTTATTAATATTAACATAAGTTATATTAAAATTACTTTATCTATTTTAAATTATATTTTGAATATCTCATAGCTTGAACTAATTATTAATAATTTTTTAAAAAAATAAAAATATATTTATGTAGAGAGAATTTAAATTTATGGAAGATAAAATATTTTATTTAGTGAATAAAAATGTGATAAGGAATAGTTGAGATTCAGAAAAAGTGAGTATAATTTTTTATATCCTTATAAAAATATTTATGTGTATCCAAATTACTGCTGAATCCAAAAAACAATACTAGGATTAATGCATGTATAAAAATATGGGTAATGATACATGTCTCTTAGAGAGACATGAATAGTATTGTCTCTCACTAAATAAAGACAAAATCTGGTGAGACAAAATTACTTATTTGTCCATTAGCAGGGGGGCATTTGAAATGAGTGAAGGTTAGTTTGGAAATTTCACTCTTAGAGTGACAACACTATTCATGTCTCTCTAAGAGACACCAATCTTTTTCCTAAAAAAATTAATATTGAGTTATAAATGTTGCATTGGCATACTTGGATAATATTGAGTTACAAATGTTGCATTGGCATACTTAGAATTTTTCTTCCTTTACCTTTTCGATATCTGTAGATGTAGCCTGTATTCTATTGTAGCTTCATCATTTTGAATCTCCTCAAATTGACATGGTCGTACTTCTTCTGGTGTTTGTCAATGCACTCCAATGCATCGTGGAGATTTGGATTTTTCTGGTAACTTGCCGCTAATTTCTTCATCTTCTTGTTTCACCTCTTGAGTGATTTATTCAATCACCTCATCTTGTTTGAACATCTCTTGGAACTTTTCTTCAATCTCCTTTGAATCCAATAGCACTATTTCTAGAGAAGACCACCAAGATGAAGCCTCATCAAATATCATATTTCTTAATGTGTGGTATTTTCTCATCATAGGATTGCAGCACTTCCGCCCTTTTCCTTTAATCATCATAACCTATGAGTATATATTGAATTGCTTTCTTGTCAAACTTGTTGCATAAGTAATTAGGTATGAAGACATAACAGTCACAACCAAAGACTCAAAAGTGACTTACGGTGGGTGTTATACTCTATAGTTTCTCAAAGGGTAAAAAAAAAATCCTAGTAGTGTTTTATGGCAACATGTTGATCATGTGTGCATATGTTTTCATGTATTCTACCTAAGATCTTAGTGGAACGTTATTTGCCTGTAGCATGCTTCTACTGTTAGTGATGTGCCCTAAGCTAATTATGTTATGACCATATTTTGACTTTATCTTTTTGCATTCTATTGATAAAGATGCATTTTTATCATTTTGACTCTATTAAATTTTATGAATAGTTAATTTTATCTAAGGTCATCAAGTGTGTGACTTGATAGTAAAACTGTTAAATGAAAATCAAATTATATTCTAAATTATCTCCAATTGATCATTATTGTGGGAAAAATAATGAACAAAGATTTATATGAGGTTGACTAATGATTATGTTTTACTGATCATGGTATGATGTACTAAGTCAAGTTATATGTACTTAGGATGTACTGGATTGATCCGCTATGAGAACATTACATGGATAATTATCATAAGTTATTCTCATCATAATGATATTATGTTAGTCCTCTGACCTAAGATCATTATAGAGTCCTACATGATGAGTTCTATATTTTGACACATTATAATATTATCTTTAACAGGATGATAAAATAGATTGTTGTTGATATAGAATGAATCATATGAGGAATATGAGTGATCGAGAAGGAATTTATTGATCATGAGAAAGATATCTATGGGCCCCTCGATAAGTTAGACTGAATAAAAATGCATGGCCATACTGAAATTAATTAATAAAGAGTTATCAATTTCAGTCTACTTAACGTCGAGAAATAATGTGATTGAATTATATAAGGATGACAAAAATCATGTCTTATATTCAATCAAAGATATTATGTGACAAAAGGATTGTAATATTTATTATGGAATAGGTTATGTCAGATTACTGACCTTCACATGACTTGGGTAGCTATAATATCTATGATGGCTATAAATAAGATTTCAGGCCCACTACCAACGTTGTATAAACCTATGGGATTGCACACTTAGAACAAACCCGAAACAGATATTGGGTATATCTGCCTAATAAAGTAGTTTTCTCTCCTTATATATATATCAAAATACCATTTTTGGTATATAAATAATATCTTTTAAAAGAAAGTGAATATTCATATACCAAAATTGTTTTGGTAAGTGAGAGGTTAGTAAAACTCTAAATAATGTGTATATATATATATATATATATATATATATACACACATATTTTTCGTTAGGGTTTTCTATTCCATTTTTTATTATTCATTCTTTTGAGAAAACAAAATATACAAAGAAAAAATTGTGAGAAAGGTGCTAGCACACCAGCACCGCTTTGGGCATCTTATTCGTATGGATACCGATAGAGGATGTGGCTCAAATAACGACATATTAATTCGGCGGAATATATAAAAAGCTCAAGGTAGGATGTCACCGGAGTGAACCCCCTCTTGTCCTTCCAACAATCTTGCTTTTATGTTCATTTTAGTGAGATTTTGGAACTACTTCCTTTAATTTAACCAAATTACATGGATCCTATGAGGGTTTTGAGTGTTTAAAATTTTTATTTATATTGCATATTTGTAACACGAAATTCAACATCTATATATCTTTGTAAGATATCTATTCTTTTATTTTGCCACTCTATTTTATTATGGAGTATTTAGGCAAGTCAATTGTCATCGGGTATCTTGCATTATTGTAGATACTTTAAGCTCATGTGAGATATATTCTTCTCTGTTTTTAGTGCGTAAGATATTAATCACTTATTAACTTCCTTTTTAATTGCATCTTAGAACTCCTTGAACTTGCTTAGTGCCTTTGACTTTTCCTTTAAAAAGTATATATAAATATGACTTAAATAATCATTGATAAAAGTTATCGTATACTTGAACCCACTAATAGATAAATGCTTCGCAAGACTGAAGACATGTAAGTGTGCTAATTCAAAAGGTTCATTTTCCTTATATTGAGAGTCTTCAAACGGTAGTTAATGTGGTTTCCTATGTTGGCATCTAGTGCACATTATATCCTCTCGAACATTAAGTTGAGGGTCTCTTAAGCATACACTTCTTCATCATAACTTTTAGCTTCTAATAGTTCACGTGCCCTAGATCTGCATGCCATAAGTCAGTTGTCTCATTCCACTTAGTCTTGTCCATATATGCTATTTGAGTTGACATCATATGGACAAACTTTAATTGTCATCCCTCTATAATAATTGGCATGCTTGTTAGCTAATTTCACTTTAGAACTCCTTTATATAATCAAAACCATTGATTAAAAGGAACACTTTTGCTGCTCATTTTCATAAAATGAGACATTGCTGACAAGGAGGGTGTAAATAAAGATTAGGTTGCACTTTGTTTCTATTATGTGATATCTAAACTTTTATTAGTTGTACGCATATAGTGCTTTTTGCTCTAATCAGTTTGTGTGTTACATTTTGATAAAGATTTGGAAATTTTCCTTAATTTCCTTAATCTGAGATCTAAAATTAACTAATTACATTCTTTATGTATTGCGGAAGTATTTTTCATTTGATAGGCATGCAGAACTTGTAAGAGACGTATGGGACTGCCAAGCTAGTAGGCATTATTCTAACACCCTTTATGACTTGAGGAAATCAGAAGAGGCACCTCTGAATATTTCAGATGAAGTTTGGAATAGCTGGAAGCATAGCTGAAGTGATCCAGAATTTAAAAGGAAGTGTGCGATTAAACTCGAGGCACAGATGAGTGAGGTTGAAGGAGAAGGCAATGGACCATCTAAGCACATTGAGGGTTCCAAATCTGCAATAGATCATAGCTTAGTCCTGGTAAACATTAATTGAAAACATCCATTTCTTCTTTAGTTTTTACTTAAACATTAATTAGCATGATTTAGTTAATATATAAGTAAAAAAATAAGAGGAACTAGTTTGTTGATTGCAGTATTCAGATCTGGTTTATTGATTAGTATTGTAGAACTGAAGTATTGCAGAATTGCATTTTTGAACTATTATTCTTTGAATTGCAGGAATGCAATTCTACAATTCTATGAACTACACATCTTCCAATCTTTATTAGTGCTATTACACATGTAAGTAGCATAGTAATATATATATATATATATATATATATATATATATATATATATATATATAGATAATGTCTTTTTAGGCTAAAGAGTATCCTGGACAGCCTGTAACTGACTTTGATATTTTTGAGAGGATACACATCGACAGAAAAATTGGAGAATATATTGAGCAACGATCAAAGAATATTGCTCTAAGTCATTTTGAGAATATTTTTACAATTATTCTTATCTAATTTTGCATGGTTTGAGTTATCTGTAATGTCTTGTAAAACTTGTAAGGCGGAAGTCTATTCAATATTATTTGTGAAAGGTTGATTATTTGTACTTACTTGTAGGTTGAGGTGAGGGCACGCTACGATGCTGCTACTCAAAATCTAGGTGATGATTCTCTAGAGACTGTTGATATGTCTGATATATTTTATGATGTTGCTGGACCACGAAAGAAATAGTGGGTTTATGGAATTGGAAGGAAACGAGCAGCTGCTATGCCTTCTACTACTAGCTGTTATAGTTCTGCTTTAATAGACCAGTTGCGAGCTAATATTTATCAACAAATTTAGGATGAGATTAGGCAGGATAAGGATGAGAGGGTGCACAAAATATAAGATGAAATGCAACAAATGAGGTAAGAGATAAAGAAGAAGCAAGATGAATTATAGGAACTGATACAGAGGCTTATGAGTGGTGCTTCATTTACAGATCCCACTGATAAGTATGAAAAATGTCTTATTTTGATCACTTTATTTTATACATTTGAGGTTTAGTTAGTTGCATATTTAATTGAATTTTAGTTAGTATAGCTAATTTTAGTTATTTTGTTATGTTATTAGGATTTAGTTAATTTTATTTTGAATAAGTTATTTTTGTTAAGTTTTTATTTATAGGATGCATTTGAAAGAGGAGGGAGATAGCAAATGAGGACAAGATGAGATTGGGATGTCAAGCTTGAAGTTTATCCTCGCAGTAGTGGTGCACGGCCATGCCATATTCCTACATGGTCGTGCCTGATTCATGAAAAGAGCAAGCTACAGGGCTGCACGGCCATGCCATATTCTTGCACGCCCGTGTCTGTCTCCAGGTAATTTAGGACTGAAATGTTGTATGGTCGTGCCACTATCCTGCGCACCTATACATGTTGATGTGGCAGCCAATCAGAAGTAGTTTTTGAGCTGAAGTTTGGATATAAATGAGCTTATCTTTAAGCTCTAGATTAGATAGAGTTTGAAAGGTTTTAGATGACCTTTCTCATTAGGTAACTAGGTCTATAAATAAAACCATTTATTTTTCATTTAAGTTTGTTCTTGGATTTTTATTTCTTTGATTATTTTTCAGAACATTTTTAGTTAGTTTATGTTTTGCTCATATTAGAATAGGTATTTGATTTGAAGATTGTGAAGAACAAGCATTCTCTACACCTTTGTGAAGGGGGTTTTCTTGTCAACTTTTCTTATTATTTATCATGATTGGATTTGTTTTCTTCATTTCTTCATCTCTTTCTTTTCGTTTTAATATGAGTGGCTAAAATCCTTTTTAGGGTTTTTATTCTAATTTGACTATATGTCTATTGTGATTAATGTTAGGTTGATAGTTCTAATTTATTGGTTATTATTGTACTTAATGTCATTTTAGGCCTGGTTACCCTAAGATTGAATTAATACTATAGAGGTTGATTGAGAGATAGGTTCTGTAGGATTAGGCAATAACCTATTACTTGTTTAATTTGTTGAGATACGGTTAAGTAGTTAATATTGATTAAAAGGTTGTGATTTAAAATTGAATTTAAAAGACATTAGGTTAGTGAAATCCGAAAAACTTAGTGTTAATTAATTTCCAATTAATCATAGGTTTATCTGAGAGGAAGATCTATGATTCCTAAGATCCCTTCAAAATGAATTAGGATTAACGTAGGTCTAATTAGTTAATCGATCTTAAGAAATGGTAAAAAATGAGAGTAAGAATCCTAGCTTTTAAATTTGATTAAATTCTAATTTTCTTTACTTTGATTTATTTTAGTTCTTTGAAAACTCAACTCAATTTCGGTATCTAAACAAACAAACATAGTGATTATTTCAGTATTCAATTTTACAATCTTTGTGGAATGATATTTTTATTACTACTTGTTATGATTCTGTACGCTTGCGGATTTTTACTCATCAAGTTTTTGGCGCCGTTGCCAGGAATTAATAAAATTAATATTGTTAAGAAATTTGTGTTGATTGATTTAGACTTTGTTTTTAATTTTGGTTTTGATTGTGGTATTATAGGAATTTGTGTTAGTTGATACACATCACACGAAGTGCAAGCAAATAAGGACTTTTGTTGATACCACTTGATTTGGAGTTAAAAAAGACAGTTCGTCAGAAAAAGAAACAATAATCACCAAGCAAAATGAACGTAGGGGACAATGACAGAAATGAGCCTCTAAGGCAACAAGTTCTTCAAAATCCTCAGAATGGCTAGAGAACCATGCGAGATTTTGTGAACCCCAATATGCAAGGTGACCAAACACCAATTGTAAGGCCGGTGGTAGCAGCAAACAACTTTAAAATCAAGCCGGTAATTATTCAAATGATCCAAAATTCACCATTTAATGGGTTGCCATATGAGGATCCATTTGGAGATATGTCTCAATTCTTAGAGTATTGTTCCACCTTCAAGATGAATGGAGTATAGCCTGATATAATGCTTTGATTCTCTTTCCATTTTCTCTTATAGATCGAGCAAATAGATGATTTACAAGTCTGCCACCTAACTCCATCAACACTTGGTAAGAGCTCTACACAGCTTTCTTCAATAAATACTTACCAACTACAAAGGTGTTGAGGATCAGAAATGAAATTAACTCTTTCTTTCAAAGAGATGATAAAACATTCTATGAGTGTTGGGAAAGATTCAAAGACCTTCAAAAACAGTGCCCACCTCAATTGATTCCTACATGGAATTTGGTGCAATCATTTCACAAATGAGTCAATCATGCGGTCAGAGTCAACATTGATGCAGTAACTGGAGGCACTATTATATCAAAGACACCAGAAGATGTTTTAGATCTCTTTGAAGAAATGGCCAATACATAAAGTTTATGGTCTAATGAGAGGACCATTACAAAGAAAGTTGGAGCAATAGAAGTGGACAATTTTACCATATTGAATACAAAGCTCGATGCTCTTACAAAAAGGATGGATAAAGTGAATGTTAATACGGTATCAACATTGTCTTCCTCTTCTGAATTATGCCAAGGAGATCATTCTACAATAGAATGTCAAATGATACAATGAATATCTACTGAGGGTGTCAACTATATGGACAACTTCAAAGGGCCTCAAAATCAAGTCTATGGTAATACTTACAATCCTAGTTGGAGGAATTATCCAAATCTCTACTGGAGAAATCAAGGAAATAACTAGTGGAGACCACAAGCACCACCAGGATTTGGAGGTCAGAATGCACAACAACCTCAACCTCAATTTCACCAAGATAAAGGTTCATCCTCCAAAAGTTCAATGGAAAGCAGGATAGAGTAATTCATGGATGTAATGTCATCAAAGATGAGTTAGCAAGATAAAGCTCAAAAAAGGATGGAGCAAATGATTCAAAATCATTCTTCTTCTATTCATAATCTAAAAGTGCAAATACGACAGCTAGAAAATTCCTTGTCTACAAGGAATCAAGGTGCATTACCGAGCAATATAGAGAAAAACCCAAAGGAACAGTTGAAGGCTATCACCTTGAGAAGTGGCATAAAGATTTAAACATCTAAAGCAACACTGGAATATAAAGAAAAGAAGAACGAAGTAGAGAAAATGTAAGAAGATGAATGGGTTGTTGTACAAAAGGATCTAGAAGTTCCAAATGAGGCTACGGAGAAAGCAAAGTCACCACCAATTCGGCCTTATGAACCTCCAGTACCATATCCACAAATGCTGAAGAAATAGAAGCATGATCAACAGTTTGCCAAGTTCTTGGAAAGATTCAAGACACTCCATATCAATATGCCTTTTGTGGAATGTCCGTGTCAGATGCCTAAATATTCAAAGTTCTTGAAGAAGTTGATTTCAAATAAAAAGAAGTTACAGGAATATGATATAATTACGCTTACAAAGGAGTGTAGTGCCATCATCTCTAATAAACTTCCTTTAAAAAAGAAGCAACCAGGGAGTCTTACTATCCCATGTTCTATAGGAAATTTACCATTTCAAAAATTATTATATGACTCTGGTACTTCTATTAATCTTATGCCTTTATCTATTTATAGAAAATTGGGACTAGGAGAGG
>CATIWO010430418.1:0-11219 GCA_949673435.1 Macaranga tanarius
ACATTTTGTAAATTATGTAATAAGTATTGTCAATGTATGAAACAAGAATTTTTAATTATATATATACACTTAACTTTTACTATGTTTTTAGCATTGCCATGTTTATGAAGTGTATTGTGAATACGTATATGTAGTACTAGAGGGTGCTATAATAGTAATGACCAACTAGGGATGATTTAGAATATAATTCATTTTTTCATTTAAAATTTTTACTATCAAGTCATACACTTGATGATCGTAGATAGAATTAACTATTCATGGAATTTAAGAGAGTCAAAATAATAATAAAAAAGCCTCTTTATTATTAGAATGCTCGCATAGGGCACATCACTAACACAAACAGTAATATTTTTCAAAGGTCATGATTGTGAGTATCTTCCTCATGATCGTGAGCATGCCTTCAAGCTAAAAAAGCTGAAATTTCATTAAATGAAGAATGAGAAGAATTAAGCTCATTGCTGGAATCTCTAATAATTAGTTTTGAACTTCCACACTATAAATATCCTTGAATTAATATTTAAGAGGTTGGTCGAGCAATTAAGAATTTATTGATCATTCATTATAAGAATTAAATCTTTGTATTTTAAATTCTTCTTTATATTCACTCTTATATTTAGCTCTTGAGAGTTGGGTGGGTATTAATTGATATATTGTTTCTTTTACTCATTATTTGGGATCAAGAAAAGGGTAGTGAGGATTAAATTAACTTGAAATTTAGTATAAGTCTTATAAAAATACTTGTAAAAGGTTTGAAGAGTGAGCCTTAAAAACTCTTAGTTTTTTTAAATAGGTTTAAGTATTAGCATTGAAAAACATTTAGGTTGTGAGGTTTGTGTTAAGTATAGAAAAACACATTTATAAAGGTTTAGTGTAAGCCTCAAAATATTTGTAACAATCTTTAGTAATAAGATTATGATGGTTCAAAATCCTAACTTGAGGGTAAGTTAGGTAAAGGAGTAGGACTAGTTGAGAATTATAACCTTTATAAATCCTTGTGTCCTTTATTCTTCTTCTCTTACTCTTATCTATTTTAATGTCTCTTAAATTTTCAATCTTCCATTAAATTAATCAAAAGTCTTATTCACCCCCACTCTATAGCTTTTTTCAAAATAAAATAAATATAAAGAAGCCAACTAAACTAGTGTGAGATAGAAAGCCAATTAATAAAGGTGATGAAGATATAAAACATATATTTCTTATGAGGGCAATCACGATGAATCAATAAAAAAATTAAGTAAGTACACAAGACTACCATATGATAAGCCAAACGAAAAGTAATTATGCAAAATAAGCAATATAGGAGGAAAACTACATAGAAAGAACCAACATCATACAACTCTTATAATATAAAGAAGCCATAACATGACAGTAAAAATATGTCACGAAATGAAAGAGGAGAAGCAAAATAAAACATCATTTTTTTAGGCAAATAGGCAATATAAGAGCTTTCCACATGAATCAGATAATAAGATTATTAATAGAACTTGCATCAACATTAACACACTAAGTCTTTGCTTTGTGGGCGATAGGAGCTTTGATGTCCTCATAATTGAGAATTCTCCCACAAACCTGACTCTTGCTCTTTCAATTAATATGCTTCAAAGTGAACCATTATATAACTTCTTTTTAACTAAACCACTGCCTTTAACTCTTAAATGCACTAGCTAGCAATGTTCATCTGGTTCCTATTAATAGAGGCTACAATTTAACTAGTAATTTATTAGCCAAACTATTTAAAAGGCTCTTCACAGAGGCTTACTAATAAAAAAACCATACATGCAGCAAAAGACTGTCATACACCAAGATCAACATTTGACATATGAGATTGATTCATGCACTTCTAGGCTAATCTAAGTTATTATAATAAATAAACGTAAAAGATTTAGGATGGCCTGAAAAATATGTAAAGAGTCAAGGATAACCAGAAATGAATTAGTGCATTAGGATGAGCAAGTGCATTGACACTAACAAGAGCATCGAGTTTAACTGTTAAATAGAAATTATCAAACTCTTGCGATAGGAACTATAGTAATAGGAGAGCCCCAAAACCAACCAGGCCTACCCTAAACTAAACAATTGAATTGGGTCAAATTTGGTCAAATTTAGTTGATTTGGATGAATCAAATGAACCAACTCAAACCACCCCAACTTGGTCAACAAGCCACTAATATAGAACAAAAAGATAAGGCCATGTGACTAGATGTTTCCTAATAGGAGAATCCTATGTAGAAGAACCAGAGGTAAGCCCTATATCTAAAGGGACCATAAATAGAACAAGATGATCATGTAAAGAATATGTGAATACATTACTAATAAAACTCACTAATCTCTCTCTCAAAGGCACATCCTAACTTAATCGTGTGAAATCTAAACCTATGACCTATCTCACCATATCTGTTTTACAGGCATTAAGCCACCGAAAAAACTAGACCAGAGTTATCATTTACTTATCGGTTTGTCATATGCATATAATTTCTTTTCTTTGTTGGTCTAATTCCTTTCTTTATAATGCTTGTTATTGCACTCACTGAACTCACTGAATAAAGAGTATTTTCTACATAACGAGTACATTTATAATTTTTCTTTCTAAAGTTTTTAGTAGAAAAAAGAAAAGAAAAAGGAAACCCATCAAAAGAAGTGGAAAATATATGCTATTAAATTACTATTACATGAAAAAAAATATTATGCTTCTTCTCATAGTAAGAAAATGATGAACAACTAACATCCTAATATATACATAACAAAAAATCACGGAGAAAACAAAAGTTAATTAAAGCACAAGACCAATAATCCCAAAAACATCAATGTAACAAGATAACATTTATACCTAAAAACTATATAAAAAAAAGGAGAATATAATATAAAAGGCAAGATACATTTTCAAACATGCATGTGATCAACAAATCACATCCAACACTTACCTATCACCTTGAGTAATATCTGTTGATTTTTCCTTACCCTTTCTTAACCCATCACCTTGAGTAGTATCTGATGATTTTTCCTTATCTTTGATTGAAGAAGAGGAAGAAAACATGTTATTGATGATGATGGAGAGGAGAAAGAAGTGTAATAAAAGCTGGCTAGGCATAACTTTTCTTTTCTTTTCTTTTGCATTGATAAATAACCAAGATGCAAAGATGGATATCAGTTTTGAACTATATACATGCAATTTATAATGTGCTAGGACTTAGGGTGGGTTTGGCTAATAAAAACTTTGCACTACCTTAATTACTAACTAGTAATAGTATATCCATCTTAATTACTTATCCTAATTACTTAACTTTTTTTATTAATTTTTTCTTACAATGTCATCTCTAATGCATGTAAATGCAAATGTTTTAACAAGAAATAGAAAATCATTATTAATTACACAAGTCATGCCATTGCTTGCACAATTTTATTACATAAAAAAATTTGCCTACACTCTTTATTATCGTATTAACTATTTGATGTCTGACACATTTTTTTAATATTTTAACTTGATTAATAAAAATATAAAGTATATATTATATGTCGCAAATCTAACAGTAGAATATAATTCAATCATGAGCTTTTATTTTTTTATGATATTTTTTGTTCCTTACTTTTTTATTTTTACAGTGATTTGAGTTTTTAGAAAATAAGTTATAGTACAAGTAATAGCATGTTGGATGATAAGTGGTAATAAGAAAGGCACAAAACCAACCAAGCCTGACCCAAACTAAACAACTGGATTGTTATATCATGGACCCCTGTCCATATTGCAATATGGACCGGAGATCCATAACGCGTGTGTGCCACATAATAAAAAAATTCGCTTATTTTTTTTTAAATGTTAAATTAACGGTGCTTTCTCTACTCACATGGGTTCATTAATCTTCACCTACAGGTTCATTAGTCATTTGTTGTATGTTCATTTCTTAAATAACATAGGTTCATCATTGTCAATACTAATGTTCATTAGTTATTCAATTTTAAAAAATTCAATATAGATATTATTAATGTATTACAGGATTAACAAAAATGTACTACAACATTCATCACAATTAATTCTTTATTAAAGCAAAAATGTATACAACTTTATTCATTGTCCATTACATGTTCATTGAACTTCACCTACAAGTTCATTGACATTTGACTGTAGGTTCATTCACTTTCATCTACAGGTTCATTGACATATGACTGTAGGTTCATTCATTTTCATTACTGAGTATAATTTCGCTTCTATTAATTTTATTTATTTGTTTGGTTATAAACCACATGTTCATTACTTTAAACTCAAAGGTTCATTGACATTTGACTATAGATTCATTCATTGTCCATTACATGTTCATTCAACTTCACCTACAGGTTCATTGACATTTGACTGTAGGTTCATTCACTTTCACCTACAGATTCATTGACATTTGACTATAAATTCATTCATTTTCATTACCGAGTATAATTTCACTTCTATTAATTTTATTTGTTTGTTTGGTTATAAACCACATATTCATCACTTTAAACTCAAAGGTTCATTAGTTATCAGTATACATTCATCAAATTTATTACTCAGAATCTCTCAATATATCCAAAAAAGGTGAATCTCTCAAAAAAAAAAAAAATTACGCTCAAATGAGATATTTAAAAAATAAAATCTCTCGAAGAAGAAAATATGAAATATGAGCAGAGGAAAAAAAAAAAAAGGAAAGAGAAACGAAAAAAAAAAGAAAAAAGAAAAGTCAAAATTAACAGCTGTTTTTTAACTCACACGTGTTGAAGGAGTCTTGGTCCATATTGCAATATGGACATGAGTCCATAATATAATTTGCCAAATTCAACCAAGCCGTTCTCCAAATAGGACCATTGACAAAACCACACTGGTTTTTGAAGAGGCCCAAGTCTCTACTTGCCTAAACATAAGCTTCGGCTCAGCCCAGGCTGACTATTTGGACACGCTTTTGAACAAAGCCGACCAAGTTCATGCAACGCACACATTGGCACCTGTCCTTTCTCATGCCCGACCTTGTTTCTCCAGCGTCAAGCCAGAAGAGGGCCTCTAGAGTCTAGATCCAGATCCACAGCTAGAAGATTCAACATGGTGAGGTTGATACAGAGGTTGATGCCGAAGTTGTAAAAGTGAGTAACCTTATAAAACATGAACCTCCATTGCACAAGAATTACAAAAGCTTAGACCACAAGAGCATTTAATAGGGATTTCATTTGCCTTTGTTATTGTCTAGTGGTAGCTTCAGGCCCATGAGCCCAAGCAGATTGGAGGCAGGGCCAGCTTGGCCTTGTTGGGACGAAAAGGAATCAAGAAGGCTCTTCACCAGGTTAACATCAACATCCACAGGAGTAAATTCCTCATCCATCTCTTCCCCAGCATTTGATGTCCCCTGCATGGACGTATAACATGCTTTATGAATTAATTTGATGAAATTAAAATAGTAAAAGGAAATCTTGGAGAGATAATTTGGCATATACTATCGCTGGAATTTCTGCTGATATTGCTCTCACCAAAAGCCATGCGAGGTCCCATGTAGATGGGTTAGCATAGAACGTTAAGCAACCAACTAATTGCACTAATTTCATGAGTTGGACGGCTTTTATATGATGAAGCAGATATCTACTTGTACACCAAGAAGTCATGAAATGAAATTCAAAACAGGAAAATATCTCTACCTCCAAGTGATGAGAAAATTACCTCATTTTTCTTGATATTATCTTTTGCACGAATAAAACTTTTCTTGAAGGTGGTGTTCTTCAGCTCCTCATTAAGAACATCCGAGTATGTTTGCATAAAAGTGTCCTCTCCATCCATATTGTCCTTGGAGGACTCCATAATATCACTACCATCTTCAGACTCATCTGCACATTAAAACTGTAAGATACCAGAACACAAACAAAATTGTGCTGAGAGGAATACACTTTTCATTCTCAAAAAAAAAAAAAGAAAAAAAAACAACACTATGGGTCAGATAAGATAAATAAGAAGGGAATGTTGCATTGTGTGAGATGGTGGGGCAGATAATTTGAGAATCTCGAAGCTATAAAATAAAAATCATATACCAGTCTTCAAAGTTTCAATCTGATTTCCTTCCCAAATGAAAAATCAAAAAACGTAATCAAACTTCCAGAATTGAATCAGTATAAAACAGAATTCACCAAATACTGGGAGTTCATGCTATTCAATATATTGCATTCATTAACCTTTCCAGCAAGGATGGAAAAAAAAAAAAACAAACAGACAAAAAAAACTGGCCATCATCTTATGCCACATAAATATTTAACCTCCAGCACAAAGAGCAAATTGACCAACATCCATTGTTTTGCTGACTTGTTCTATGAACATTAGAATTAAAGAACCACAACAAATTTTTCCATCAAACGGAAATCTAAAAACAGTAGTTTCTTAAATTTATCCAAATAGCAAAAGTGCGCGCATGAGCACATGCATGTGCTGTGCATATCTCTCTTATATATATATATATATATATATATATAAAGAGAGAAAAAATAAGTTGGACCGGCCATCAATATATAAAATATTTTACTTTTATCCGAACATCTATGAAGGGAAGGAGATAAGTTATAAAAAGTTTTTACAAGTCCTAGACAAACAATGACCAAGGTTTCCATGTGCATATTTTATAGATATATATATATATATATATATATATATATATATATATATATATATATATATATATATATATATATATAAGAGAGAGAGAATAAGTTGGACAGGCCATCAATATATAAATATATTTACTTTTATCCGAACATCTATGAAGGGAAGGAGATAAGTTATAAAAGTTTTTTGCAAGTCCTAGACAAACAATGACCAAGGTTTCCAGGTGCAACTGAGATTTGACCAGCCAATCTAAACAAGAACAAAAACGATTCTTGAGCTCTAAGTAAAATTGCACTTGATATAGTAAAGAACAGGAAAATTTTACTTACCAAAATCCATATCTGATGAGGTTGCTTCATCAGTATCAACATCACTAGCATCATCTTCAGGATTATGATGCTTCATCACTGATTCCATGTCTTTGAAGAAGCTGTCCACATCAAGATCCACTTCTTTCAAGTTCCTTTAGAAATAATGAAGCAAATGAAATATCCAAATCAGTTGAAACTCATCAAACGAGATCTGCTTCCAAACAAAGAAGAGGACTATAAAAATACATATTTTTTCCTAACAAAGAGGTCTACAATCTCCTGCTTCCAAGAATACTTTGAGGCAAATCTACTAGCAAAAGATCTTAAATCCAAGAATTTCACTAAAAAGTACCAACGCCTTCAGATTTCAGAATAAGTACATAGCACAAAATTTGCATCAGACATGCTAGTTCTAAGGGTTAATGTTATGAACACTTAACCTAGCTCCTAGGTGAAAGCCCGAAGAATAAGTTCTATATGTCTAACAAGGCGTCTCACACAAAATTCATTGGCTTTGAATTGCAGATAAGCATAGGCCCTAAAAAATCCAAAGGTTGGCCCATTTAGTCAAATGGACTTCTATACAGCTATACTAATCAATTTTAAAGCTCAAGCTAGCAAGTGAAGCCCAAAAAAAGTTCATGGTTGATCAAAAATCTAACTCAACACAACCATTTCATGGTTTAGCAGAAACATCAACTTAGATTTAGTCAAAGCTAGGGGTATGCTAATCCTCAAAACACAAGCCAGATGGATCTAATTAAACTTGCAAGTTTGACAGTTTCATATAAATGATCTGTTTTAGCATAAAAAATTACAGCTAAAATATAACTCAAGAAAGTTTGCTTTAATATTGACCTCTAATAATTATGCACAAACCTGTTTTGTGGAACCTCTGCCCCCTTGTAGCTTGACACCTTGTCTACAAACGCTCCCATGGTTTTTGCAATATCACTAAGATTAAAATCACTGAAATCAGTGTCAGAAGAAAGACCTACATCCTGTACTTCTTTCAACTTCTGTTTGTTCTTGTGTTTAGCATTATAAAGATCTATTTCTTTTTGTCTCTCTTGAAGAGCAGCATTCAGCTCATTCTCGCCATTGTAAAGCCAAGAATCATCATCAGAAGGAGGAACCTCCTGGTTCTGAAAATCATCAGCTGAATGTGGTATAGCAAGAATCTCATCAATTCGTCTCACTGGAGCATTCATCATTTCACTGCAATAACAGCATGATTGTTACAATCATTGAACAATGAGGAACAATTGAACAAGGAAACAATGCTATCTTCAAAGGAGTCCTTGGTAATATCAACAAACTATTCAATCTATGCTGAATCTTCTTAAGGAAAAATGAATATCTGATGGAAAATATAATATATGGATAGACCAAAGAGAAGCACAGGATTCTAATATGAGGTTATGGCTTAAATCATACTCCAATTACGGAAAAAAAGGGACAGGTTGAGAGGATAAAAAAATAAATTGCAGATTGAAATATAATGCAAGTTTAAAAGCAGAACATATGAAGCATTTCATGCATTCACAACTCCACAATCAAATTAACTTCTGCTCTTCTAGTAACTTTCCTGCATTCGCAACTCCACAGGAAACTTAACTTCTGCAACTTATCTAATGTCCATGTAATAAAATGCCCTTCAACTAGTACTTCCAATTTACACTAACTAAAGCAAGTTATTCTAACCTCCATAAACATTAAAAATATATATATATATACAAGTACAAACACAAACACAATTCACACCACCTTGAACACTTTGCTTCAAACAAAAATAAATAAATGCATACCTAGTCCTGGAAAACAATGCACTATTCCGGTAATACTCCTCAGCCTTCTCCATCAACCTATTATAGTCTTTCGATCCCGGCAACAAACCTTCAAAATACCCACTTTTCTCCAAACTCTCCTTATACTTAATCCAACTACTCCCTTTCCCTTCTTCTCCTACTTTTCTCCTCATCTGATACATCATTTCAAATCCACAGGCAATCTTCATACCCAACTCTGCCTCCATATACCCCTCCGCGTTATCACCTCTATTCGGCATGGGATAACACTTAGGAGCCACAAATTTCTGCTGCATTAACTGTGCATACATTGCCCTAGACATTGTCACCGCTATACGAACCAATTCCTCCTCTCTTCCTTTATTCAAAAACCTCTCCATTTTCGCCGCATATTTCATTGTATCAATATCTCTATCATAAAAACCCTCAACAGCTAAAGAAATCAAGCACGGCTCGTATTTAAGCACCTGTGCCACCGACACCGGAACACTAACCCTAACCTTATGCATATTTTGTCTCCCTTTTTCCGGATAATCCGAAATCCGAGCTTTGATCGCTTGCTGAACATTATCATCAGCAAGCGATTCGTTCCCATAATAAATCAAAAATTTCAAAGAATCAATCAAATTAGGGTTAGCTAACTTCTTTTTAGGGACAATATGGACATTTCCACCGCGAATAAACACACGGTTACCGCTATTCTCCGGGTTGACCCAGCGAGGGAGGTGAAAGGCGGCTTCAATGAGAAGAAACTCGCCGTCGCTATCCCAAACGCGAATTGAAAGCGAAGGGAAGCGGTGAGAGATGAGGAAAAGGAGGTAGACGGTGAACCACTCGTCGTCGATGTTGTCGCCGAAACGGAGGCTGCCGTAGAGGTGAGGGAGCGGAGGAAGAGAGGAGATGGAGAGGGAGAAAGGGTGGTGTTGCCATATGTATGATGATGTGATTGGAGATATAGTGTTGAGGATTTCGAGGTGGAGAGATTGGAGCGTGAGAGATGGCGTAGATGATGAAGTGAAGGTGTCTGAGAGTGAGGTATCTGGGTAGATTGCGTAGAATACGGTGTCGTCTGGTATGCGAGAGTGTGATTCGGAGAAGATTGAGGCAATGGGGTCGAAGTCTGTTGCCATGTTGATTTCACTTCGGTGTTGGTGTTGGTGTTGGTGTTGGTGTTGTTATTGGTGGCGCTGGCGCTGTATTTTTGAACTTTTGCATCGCTTTGGTTTTATTGTTCTTTGTTGACGGTGTCTCGTGAATGTTCCCGACACTTCGTGAGTACCTGAACGAATTGTCGTTTCCTTGCCCTTTTAGTAAATTACAAATGAGTATTTTGTAGTTTAATCATTTTATTATAGTTTTTATTGCGACATCGAGTGTCATATAATTTTATTTAAACCTAATCGTTACAAATTTATATAGTTATCAAATAAATGATTTTATCCAAATTCAAATTTATAGGATGATTAGTTGTCCATCCACACGTTACACGGATTACAAATAATATTGAAAGGAAAATAGGGAGGAATAATAAATCACAAAGAAATATAGTTTACTGACCCTTTTTTCCTAGCAGCAGAATCGTGGTAAATATGTTGATCAGAGCCTTGACTACTAGAGCAAAGGCTATATCTTCACAATCTAAATATCAATGGAACGATCTAGAATGAGAGAAATTACACAAAGTATTTTGGTATAGAGAGAGGAAAAATACGCAGAGTATTTTTTTTTTCTGCGTTAGTTTTTGGGTTAGGTTATATTATATTACGTAAACATAAAATATATATACTCTACAAAAGAGTAGGAAGTAGACTTCTAATAGGAGTCTTTTACACCCGATCCAAAACTTAAACAGATTAAGTCATGGGTGTATATTATCTAACAAAAAGAAAAATCATTAATCAATCAATAGGGAGAAAAATATTATGAATGATGTTAAGAAACGTCACAGATTTTGCCAATGTAAAAAGGGTATATTAGGACTTAGGGGTGTAAACGAGTCGAGCCGAGCCAAACTTTGGCTAGTTCAGGCTTGGTTCATTTATAAACGAGCTGAGCTCGAGCCGAGCTCATTAGGCCGCTAAGTGTTTGCGAGCTGTTCATGAGCTTAAACGAGCCTAAACAAGCTAAAAAAAATTCTAAAAATACAATGTATAAATTTAAATTATTCATTAAAATAATTTAAAATAAATTATTTACTAAATAATTTATTATAAAATTATGATTTTTGTAATAATATATTTTTAAAATATTTAAATGAATAAAAATCTATATATTGTATATTTAAAATTAAATTATTAATACATTAAAATTACGAGCCGGTTCGCGAACCCTTATTCGAGCTTGTTCACGAGCCGAACTTTACATAGTTTGAGCTCGGCTCGTTTATTAAACGAGCTTCAATATACGAGCTCGAACGAGCTTTTAACGAGTCGAGCTCCGAGCTGCTCGCGAGCGGCTCTGTTTTACACCCCTATTAGGACTCTCATTTTTATTTTAAGAGAAATA
>CATIWO010430463.1:0-17520 GCA_949673435.1 Macaranga tanarius
TAGCATCTATCTTCTTACTTCAATCTTTGAACGATCCGAATTTGTGGATTAAATTGGTAATTTCTAGTTTTCTTCTAATTCAACTTATCATAGTATTCTTGCTATTGGGGAGTTAATTGATGAAACCTACAATTCCCATCACATCTACTTGTGCATATGGTGCAGTGCTCTGGAGTTAATATGAATACATCTAAAATTCACAACAGAAAAATAAGAATTTTCATATAGAACATGAAATTGAGAAGCCGAGATGGCTAGTACGATTGGGTCGTACGTATTATTTCTTCTAAGATGTATTGAAAGATGAGGAAAGTATAATGAAATAAGAGTCTAAATCTCTAATAAATTATGAAATACTGAGAACTCACGATAAGCGATTAAGGAAAAATGATTGTAAATCATAGTCAAAGATTTATTCATTTAAAACTACGATCCAAAATGATAAAAGTAGATATTACTTTGATAACATAATAAATATTCATGATTTTAAATCTAAGAAATTATTTTTAAGTATATTTTTACTGAACGTACTGCTTGTTGTTATTTAAAACTATTAAATTACCTTATGGCATTCATATTTGCTTCTTTTGTGACTTGTTCTTTGAAATTCTTGCTATGATATTATTGAAATACACTTTTTTGTACTTTGTTCATTCATTGAGTATTTTCTCATGAAAATACTCACCACTCTTTTTATAAATTATTTTTCCAGAATAGCAAGCTATTAAGAGTAGCTGCCTAAAAGATAGTTTGGAGTATAGCTGGATAAGCGAAGCAGATATAGTGAAGAATCTAAAGAGTAATGCTTTGTAGATTAATTGGTAAAAGATAATATAATAAATTTGAGCAGTTTGTATTCAATAGTTGTAATATGGAACTTATGTATAGTTTTGAAGGTTTATTGGGTGTGATTATTTTATAATATATATATTTGTAAGAGATATATGTTTATATATTTTAAGTTATTATTAAGTTATAGTAAATGAAATGGATAAGATAGAAGTAATACTTAGCCACAACAGTGCTCAAGTTAGGAAGGTCAAGGGAGTGACCTTCTAATATAGGTACTGGTGGGGTTAGGTGTTATAATTTTGGTATTAGAGCCCAGGTTAGTGAATTTTAAGGATTTTAGAGTTGTAAGTGGGAATAAAAGTAGTGAAAATTAAGTGTTTTGGTGGATTAATTGATTGAAAAAGTGGAAATTGACTATGACTGTGCTTTAGAACTTATAGTTGATTGACGATTTTTATTAGGGTCGTGTGCACATCAAGTATGAGATTCATATATGTTGGTGTTGTATATAAAGATCGAGGTATTGGTAGAGATAATTAGCAGGAATATAACACATGAGATCGAAGAAATAATTGGAGAACAAATAATGTTTGAGTACTCAATAATTTGAGGATTAAAGATTTGATTATAATTACAGTTATTAGATTATATGAATATTAACGAGTAAACTATAACTTCTTATCTGCTAGTAGTTGGAATTTATGTTTGTTTGTAAAATAGGTTGATTTGTAATATAAAGAAATTGAATAATGATAGAAGTGAGATTCAATTAAGATTGATAATAGAAATTATTGAAATATCTCAATTATGAGTTGCAGGAAGATGATAAGATCTAGAGGTGAAGAATAGGAGGAATATTTGGAAGGTGATTGTTTTTGAACAATTTGAAGATTGAAAAATTGTAATCTAATTATAAAGATGATTGATAGAACTTATAAATGATAGTGATTTTTATTGAAATTGTGAGCTTAGTTGGTATGAAATTTAAAATTAATAGAGTTATATTTTGGTTAGTACCATTTTGCGATATAGGGATGTTTAAGAAGTAGAAACTATGATGTTAATGGAAATAATTCAGCTCGAATATTCTTTGTAGGAATGAAAAATTATGAATCAAAATAAGGATGGAGGTTGAGGTAGCCTATAAAAATTATATATTTATGAGAATCAATATAAATATTTTATAGATATTCAATTTACTGAAAAAGGAATGGAAATAATAGCGAGGAATGAATAAGGAAGTGAAAAGCAATAGAGGTTCTAAATTATTATTTAACCTAAATGAAGTAATGGTTTTTAAGTTGACTGTGTGAAATGAACTTTAACAAGGATAGTGAACTAGTGGAAGAATTATTAAATTATGATAAGGGTATAAGTATGAGGAATAAGTACGGTAAAAAGGTGGTTGTGTAAGTAAATGTGTAGAATAAGGAACTAAGAGATTGGAATTTAAATCTTTATTTGGAGTTGTTCTAATATAAGGATACTAAAGGTATAGTTAAAAACTAATAAAAATGTTAAGCTCAATTGCATATTAGATTAGCACGTTTGAGTTGCACAATGGAAGCAGAATGAGCAAACCTTCATCTAAGGTTAAATTGATGATTAGTTGAATAGTTGAAAAGAACGGCAGGAAAGTTTTTATTACTATTAATTATGGTAGCAAATGATGACAATGAAGAGCATAGGATATATATGGTAAATGTTGATGTGATTAAGGTTTGGTAAATATTAGCAAATGAAGTTGTATTTTGATGGTGAAGATCATTGAATTATTTAATTTTATATTTCAAGATATGGCACATTTTAGGGGAGGAAGGTTAGCTAATCAGGATAGACGTAGAGGTAGAGGTCGAGGCCAAGGTTGAGGTTGAGGTGCTCTAGGAAAAAGAACAGTTATAACCAATTGGACTGAGAGCTTTAATAGGAGTTGGACACAACTAAGAGGAGCTCGAGTAAGTAATGAGCACGAAAGCTTAAGACCTACAACTTTCGTACCAAATATTAGAAATATATCTAGGAGAGCACAGAATGATCATCCTCCACCAGTGCAAAAGAATGTTATAAATCCTCTAATACCTCTAGTAGTGCACTTAGATGCTACAGAGTTGGCACACACTATGACTATGGCATTAACTGAGAGTGAGAGTTATAAGCCTGGAGATATTATTGAACATGCAAAAAAGTGTGGGGCGTATGATTTTTACGGTGCTTTGAATCCTGGTCAAGCTGATAAATGGATAAAGACTGTAGAGAAAGCCTTTAATACATTGCAACTAAGTGATGAGGAAACGATGAATAATGTATATAGCTTGATGTTCAATAAGGCAGATGACTGGTTGGCTAGAGTTAAGAACTTTTTTGGTGAAACTCTGACTTGGCAAGTTTTTAGAGGAGAGTTTGCTAAGGAGTATATGACAGAAAATTATAGGAAGGAAAAAGTAGCATCATTCGTTAGACTGGTGTAAGGATCGATGACTGTTAGAGAATATGTCGACAAATTTGAAGATCTATATAGATATGCAAAAGATATTTATTCTATAAAGTAGATGAAAATAGAAAAATTTAAAGAAGGATTACATATTATTTTGAGGTGTAAGCTGAATTTATACATTAGAACTATGTTTAAAGGCTAGGGGAGAAAGCTGTGGAACAAGAGAAATTAGAGAAGGGATTAGAGCATACTATGAAAGCTAGGGCTAGTCGATCTGAATCTTATGAACAACATGAAAAAGGAATAGAAAGTGAAAAATCACGATATAACCCATATTCTAAGGGCAAGAATAAGGTTGGAGAAACTAGTCAATCTCGAGGTAGTCCAATATTGGAAAGAGCCCAGGAAATAATCAGTTTCAAACTCTATATAGTTAGGGAGAATTATAATATCTTGGTGCAATAGGTGTAAGACACACTATGAAGGTACTTATCCTAGAAGGGATGTTAGATATTTTCGGTGTAACGGATTGGGACATTATACCAGAGAATGTACTCGAGCAATATAAAAGAAAAGATCTGAGCAAGGATTATACATTCCTCGGAATGCAACAACTGATGCTGGTCAAAGTGAAGCTAATGGAGTTTTTAGAACATCACAAAATGGGCTAAGAGAGTTTGATAATTTTGGTAAAAAAGAGCATCAAGGTAGAATGTTTGCAGCAACTGAGCAGTGAGGAGCAAATACCCCTGATGCAAAATAAGATACAATTAATATGTATGGTAGGCTCTTTACCAAATAAGATAATTATATTGTTATAAGTTTATTTATATTAATTGTATTTGTGTTTAATCTTAAGAATTGATGTAAGAACTAATGTTAAGTGATATACGGAGCAAAGAAATATAAATGTAGAAGGACAAAGGAGAAATGGAATAATAGGAGATTTTGTTTGTTTATTTACATAAGCAATGAATATTGAAGTTATTAAAATTGTGATCTTAAGGTTTAAGAATTAAGTTTGATTTATCTTGAGGTGTAATCGTTGATTTGACATTGGCTTTTGTAATGGGAAATATGCATGTTGCTAGTAAAGAAACTATATAAAGGAATTGTTAAATTAAGTAGTAATATAAAGAATTCTGAAAAATAAAATTATGGTTGTAATAATTAGAGGTAACAAGAATTGAGGTTATAATAAAATGATTCTGCTGAGGTATGCATGACAATTGTCCATCAAATTTTGACGACGAAATTCTTTTTAGAGGGAAAGAATTGTCATGTCAATACCCGAATGATTAAAGTTATTTTGAGTCAGGACTAAATTGTAATAAAAATAAGTTTGGAGGAAGGACTTAATTGAAAAATATTAAGTCGAGGGACCAAACCGTAAAATGGTATGAACCGCCATTTTTACAAATAAAAAAGAAGAAGAAGAAGAAAAAAAAAGAAGGGAGACGCTGCAGCCGAAGGAAGGAAGGAGAGGAAGAGAGGGAACGAATGAGAGGAAGAGAAGGAACCTACATTTTTATGAGTGGACTTCTTTTCTTCAATCCTTTCATATCTATACTTGTTTTTATTAGATTTTATATGTTTTGGAATTAATTTTGGCGTATGTTATTGAAATTTTAAAAATTCAAACATTGTTGCAGTGCGATTAGGCGGCGCCTGATTGCACTGAGGCGGCGCCTCATCGTGCAAAGGCGACGTCTCAGCCCCTTTTAGGCCCTCAGGCGATGCCTTAATGGGTACTAGGGCAATGCCTCATCAATCCTTTCAGGCAGTAGTTTAGTGACATGATGATGATCAGGTGGCGCCTCTGCACTGTGCCGACGCCTTAGTGGTCCAAAATGCTGTTTTGAGATGTTTCTGATCTATATTTAACCTGAATTTGTAATATACATGATTTTATAACTTAAGAAATAGGGAAGTTAAAGTGAGTATGCCACAACATCCAAATTCTAAAGTGAACATAGAAAGTATCCAAGTCTCCGATATAGAGACTAAACATATAAAATGCTCTAATGACATCAAACATAAGAAAATAAAAAAATACATGAATACACGAGAACTTTTAAGAAGAAGATGAGCACCAGTACATATAGTACTAAGAGATAGTAAGCCCATGTTCAGGATATGGCAGAGTTTGGTGAATTGTAAGACGGTGTCCAGGACATTGCATTTTATCCTTGAGATATGATGTAAGACGGTACCTGGAGTACAACAATCTGAGAAATTGATGGAAATGTAATTTGGTTATGTGTGAGCATTGTAAATGTGATAAGGCCTTATTGTGATATTTTCTTTGGAACGGATTGGCGCAACCTTTGGTGGCTAGGTCAGCACACTATTGATGATTAATTGTGATAACCTTCAGTGTGATAATAATACTAGCCACACTGATATCTACTTGTGTATATGGTGCAGTGCTTTGGAGTTAATGTGAATACATATAAAATTCGCAACAGAAAAATAAGAATTTTCATATGGAATATAAAATTGAAAAGCCGAGATGGCTAGTACGACTGGGTCGTACGTATTATTTCTTTTGAGATGTGTTGAATAATGAGAAAAGTATAATGAAATAAGAGTCTAAATCTCTGATAAATTATGAAATAATGAGAACTCGCGATAAACGATTAAGAGAAAAAGATTGTCAATCACAGTTAATGATTTATTGATTTAAAAATACGATCCGAAATGAGAAAAGTAAATATTTCTTTGAGAACATAATAACTATTCGTGATTTTAAGTCCAATAAATTGTTTTTAAGTATATTTTTACTGAACGCACTGCTCATTGTTATTTAAAACTGTTAAATTGCCTTATGCCATTCGTATTTACTTCTGTTGTGACTTGTTCTTTGAAATTCTTGTTATAATATTATTGAAATACATCTTTTTGTACTCTTTTCACTTACTAAGTATTTTTTCATAAAAATACTCACCACTCTTTTTATAAATTATTTTTCCAGAATAGCAAGCTATTGAGAGTAGCTGCCTGAAAAATAATTTAGAGTGTAGCTGAATAAGCGAAGCAGATACAGTGAAAAATTTAAAAAGTAATACTTTGTAGATTAATTGGTAAAAGATAGTGTGATAAGTTTGAGCAGTTTGTATTCAATAGTTGTAATGTGGAACTTGTATATAGTTTCAAAGGTTTATTGGGTATGATTATTTTATAATAAATATATTTGTAAGAGATGTATGTTTATATATTTTAAGTTATTATTGAGTTATAGTAAATGAAATGGATAAGATAGAAGTAATACTTACTTACAATAGTGCTTAAGTTAGGTAAATCGAGGGTGTGACCTTCTAATATGGGTACTGGTAGGGTTAGGTATTACAGTTATTGTTATTGTTGTTGTTATGTGAGAGACTTGTTGAGTTTTGCTGATTAGAGTTTCAAGTGAGTCGTTGTTTATGACTAGCGGTTGCCAGAATTGGATATCAGATTTCGTTGTTTTTATATAAATTTGAATTTCTTCACTACTTCTCGTCGTCTTCTTTTTCTACAACTGCAACTCCATCTCCTGATCAAACTCTGTTGGTACCTTGCAGAAGAATTGGTGGATTATATGGAAATATGGTATGAGTTGGCTGCAAACATGTGAGGTTTAATTGATACGTATATATATTTTTTATTTGATTTAATAAAAAACACTAACAAGTAAATAATTAAAAGCTAGCAGAACTCAATTAAAAAAATATATATTTAGAACTTGAGTAAAATATTTAAAAAATTATATAACTTGTGGTGTAATTATCCCATAATAATATGTAGAGCAGAGTTTGCATTAAAATGAGAATAAATCTGCACGATTTTTTTTTTATTATTACTTTTTCATTAATTGAAAACAAAAACATCAGAAAGAAACCAAATATCAAATCAAGAATACTTTAATCACTTATTGGCATGGGATCTTTATTGTAAACTATGATTAAACATTTTACTAAAGGTGGTACTCTTCTAATTTGTGGTTGATAGCAAGGCTGGCATGCAATTCGTATTAGCAGGTTATAAACACATTGTATTAAGGTGCAAATATAATATTAAAATAATGTATTCGATTACAATCCGTTTCAAATTCAAACACATTTATAAAGTATTGTTTAATATATTTAACTATATTAATATTTACAAAAAATATAAAAATTCTTTAAAATATGTTAAAATAGATAGTATTTGTATAATAATATTTTAATAAAAATATTTTAAAATATTTTAATATAATATAATATAAAAATATTTTATTAATGTATAATAAATTATATATAAAATGTCAAAATAATTTTTTTATATTTATAATTTTAAATATAATATAACATATAAATATTTTATTAATTTATAATTTATTATATATAAAAAATTAAATATATTAATATTAATTTACTTTGTATACATATTTTTAAACCATTAAAACACTGAATTAATAATATCAACTAATTCAAACCATTAAAACAGTTGAAATATTTAAAATTTTGCTTGAAATGAATATAATACAAATAATAATTAGAAATTAATTTAAAGAACAGTCATTCAATAACGTTGAGATCATGGAGCACCTGCAGGGTATTTTGCCATGTCTTATTTGCTGACTTGACATGTGTTATATATAGCTTAATTAAAATTCATAATGGCACTTGGAGCTTATCTCTAAGCCATGTCTTCTTAATCCTCAAAAGGGTTGCACTTACATGCCTATGCCCTATGCCATGCACGTATAGTGGAGATTTGAAAGGTTCTTTTTTTCTTCTTTTCTTTTATGTTATTTGACACCCATTCAACTTTTTTTTTTCTTTTTGAATCGTGTTATGCTTTGTACGTTTTAATTGATTCTTTTGTCAGTCTAGTTTGTTATCCCTTTCGTTTAAAGAATGATTTGGAAAGTACCGCTTTTCACCTACCTCTTTCCAACCCACTAGCGATTGTTGGTTTTGTTTATCTGTTAGCATCCCCTCTCATATTTAACTTTTTTTTTTTTTTTTTAAGCATAATTTGAAATTTCATTAACAGAGACATAAAAAGGTAGTCTTGGGTTGATGTTGATCATTCAAAGCCGTACTATTAAATAACAAATAAATGAAATTATTACGGATAAGTAGTAGGAAGTTACTTTATTTATAGTAATGGGTAACTATTTATTTTTACTATTTTTAATGAAAAATATACAAAAACATTAATATTAAAAATTTTGAAAAATTCTCTATAAAAAAAAATTAAATAGAGTTGTGAACTATAGGTTAGTTTACATTATAATGAAACATTATAATCATTAGTCCTATAGATCTTTAAAATTGAATATTTTTACGATACAATAAAAATAAATGTGATAGAAAACTTATTTGAATTTGTGGTAAAATTTGTAGTTGCATTCTCAATTTCATTATTTTACTCATTACATTCCATTCCATTATCACTAACTAAATAAGACCTTAATATTTATAAAATAAAAGTGTTAGTTGTCAATGTCTTTAGATAAAAGTGTAGTAATTTCAAAAAGAAAATAATAAAAGTGAAGGGGTAAATTAAGAAAAAAATAAAAGGGTTTGTGAAAGTATGAGTTCAGCCTAAGGAATTAAGACCTCGACAAATGGTTCATAAAGCCAATTTGGCCCTTGAGCTTTTAGGGTTAAAGCCAATTTACACTCTGAAATTTCAATTGCAGTAATTTACTTTTAAACTTAATTTGTGATTAAAATGAGCTCTTAAAATATTCAACCATGGCCCACTTAGCTCGTAGTTTTCAATTGAGCAATTGAAAATCTAAATGAATTCAAATAAGCCTTTGAACTCTTAATTTTAGACTTTTAATTATACAAACTTATTGATTAATAATTGTTCATTACTATTATATAATGAATTAATGGAAATAATTAAATTTGAATGGAAGTTATATTTGAACATAATACTCTATAATAAAAGTTTATATCTAAAATGCTTGTGAAAATTAATAAAAGAATAAACACATTAAAAATTGTGAAAAGGGGTGATATAATATTTCTTTTTTATTATTTTTTAATTATATTTCTTGAACTATACAAATATTTTATTTGATATACAATCTTATAAAATATAAGAGAAACTACAATTTTTATTGCTATGGTTTCGACTTCTAACAGAACTAGTTCTACGGTTTATTTGAGACACTTAAATACTCTGTGTGCCATAAATTTTACACATTTTGTTACTTTTCGAAATAATATCATTAAAAATATATGATTTAATGTTAAAATAATATGAATGTTTTGTAAAATTGTTTACAACTTATTTTATTTTTAGAAAAAATTACAAATTTGGTATTTGAACTTTTTTATTTTTATTATTTTGACAGTTGTATTTTTTTTTTTTTTTGTAATTGAGTGCTTCAACTCATTAATTTTGTCTCATTCTGGTATTTCTAGACAATGAGTGATAGCTAGAGTGCTTTGTTAGCACATGTGGGGTCTAACATTCAAACAACTTATTAAATCATTGCGTATGTTAATTGTCTAAAGTACCCCTTCATTGTTGTTTACTAACTTGGGAGAGAATTGTTGAAAAAAGAAAGAGGCAATGAAAAATAAAGGAAGATATTGATGAGAAAGAAGAGGACGAAGAAGAACCAACAAGAAATAATGGAAGGAAATAGAAGTCTATGCTGTAAAAGTCACTTTATTAGGATATCCTGGACATAGGCTAATCAAGGGAGGTACTTTTGGTCATGTGAGGATTCCAATTGCAATAGGACCTTCAAATGGATTATAAGGATTGTGAAAGGTCAAGCAAAATCATCCTTTTTGAATAGCAAAGTGAAATTAGAAATATAATTGGAGAGGAGCAAACATAGAGAAAAACATTTTGTTGGTGCCTCTGATTCTAAACTAATTAATTAAGTTTATGAAAGAAAATTAAACTAAAATAAAACATAAATTAGCGAAATAATAAGAAAGCAAATTCAAATTAAGCAATCAAAACAATGTAATATATTAGAGATTTTCCTTTCACTTGGATTTTTTGCCAACTTACTCATTCTAACCCAACTAAGAATTATGTATATAATGCTATCACTTAATTTTTTATAACTCTTTTTCATAATTATAAGGTTGATTAATTAATTCAATTACTAACTAAAACTTATGGACTCTCGCCTCCCTAAAATTAACATAATAAATCCTTAACTAGACTTAAAAATTAAAGGTAAACATGCAATAACAACATTCAATAGGTATCTCTACTCATTATTGAAGTTAATAGACTTTGTTTTAGAATTAAGTATTAATCACTTTTTGATTTTAAAATAATTAAACATAGCAATTCAATTATTGAACTTTAACAAGCTTAGTACATATCATCACTCAATCTCAATATACTTAAAAATATGCAAACATGCATACTAGCTAAATTACAAAACATAACATTAAGCATAAAAATGAAATCCATATGGAAGAAAAATTCTTGAATTTAGATTCAAATAAATAAAGATTAAAAATCACCAATCTACTAAGATAACTCTAGCACACAAGATGTTTACCTATTCATGTCCATGAATTCAAAAATGCAAAACATGGTAGCTTTTAGCAAACATAACAAAAAAAATAAGAAAAATAAGAATAACTCCTCAATTCCCCTTGAATGACTCTCCTTTGCTTCAGGTTCACCTTTACAATCTTGTAATTTATGCTAATTAAACTAATATAAAGTGTTTATAAATGATGAAGAATGATTTTTTGATGATGGGAATGATGATTTCCATGCTCCAAAGGTTCTTTATATAGTGCCAATTTGACTTGGTAGAAGTTGGGTGTGAAAAGTCTCAAAAAGTTAAGTTGGAATGAAATTAGGACACTTTGGCATGGCCAAGCTCATGGCCTTGCTTACCATGAATGAAAATAGTGTCTTTACAGACTTTTGAGCATGACCAAGCTCACGACCATACTACACTGGTATAAACCTCTCCTAATTTCAAGGACTTAAGTGTGGTCATACTCATGGTCGTGCACGATTCCTTCAACCTTTTCTTTCTTATATAGGTTTCCTTGAAGTTTTAAATAAATTTTAATCAACTTCTATCACGATTAACCTTGCAAAACATGACAAATAATATAAAAACCAACTAAAATACATATGATGTAGATCAATGAAAATACTATGAAACTAATCCTAATTTTTAAGATTTTCTTTTCTAAGTTTATATGGATTATACATTCTAAACCTAATTAAATACCTTAACCTAAGTTGTAATCCTATATGAAAGTATAATTACTAAGTATAATCCTAATCAATATATAATTACTAAGTATAATCCTAATAAACATTATTTTAACTAATATTTACCCAATAACCATAAAATAATAAGTAAAACTAGTTAAATAATAACTCAAAATAAATCCATAATATGGATTTATTAATTTCATACACTTAGATTTTTCACTTGTCATCATGTAAAAATTTTATCAAAATCACTATTCTAGCATATTAATTAATTTAATATAGTACAACTATAATTATACATACTTAGCATATCTTTAACACATTAAAACAAAAAAGATTGAAGTTAAGAAAAAACTTATAATACAACAAATTGTGGAATTAGTGATGTTTTATTTTTGCAACGCAACAAAATTTATCTCTAAAAGATTACATTTTGGAATGTTTTATTAAAATCATCTTCAAAAGTGCCTACAAGTTTCATCCATTCCAAAATGTTTTACTTTAGTGGCTTATTGCTGGCTTTCTTGAGAACAAGATCAGTGTAATTGTGGTGCTTAATGATTGATAATATATTTGTTTGTATATATTTTATTTCATATTGATTTTAGTAATGGTGATTGATTTGATTCTATATATTTTATTTTTATTGTGTTTTTTTTTTATTTATTTTTCTAGCTTAATTTAGATAAAACTACATTTCAGAGAAGTTGGCTGCTTAGGTTTGCTCTTCTTTTGTGTATTATTATTATTGTTGTTGAATTTAATTGCATTATACTACTTGCCAACCAAATTAAAATAATGCAAGGTTTTATTAGAAAATGTTAAAGTTAAATAATGTGTCAACTGCTATTAATTTTTAGAATAATTGCCATTAACTTTAGCCATACTTTTTGGCTTTTATTCAAAGTTCAATTCATTTAAATGCTCTTGTTCCCTGTTTGTGTTGGTTTTAGATATTTTGATTTTGATTTTGATTTTGATTTTATTTTGATGATCTCTGTATTCCATTTTGACTGGAATTCATAGATTGCAAATGACACACAGGAAAGATGGGAGGCCATAGAAAGATGGAAGTTCAGAAAGTTGTTAAACCTTGTTAGTAATATGCCCTAGGCCAATGATGTTAAGGACTCATGTTGATTTTGCCATATTTATAGTTTATTAATAAAGTGACAATTTCATTATTATTCTTTTTAACTCTAATAAATTCCTAAATAGTTAATTCTGCCTAAGGTCATCAAGTGTGTGATTTGATATTAAAAATCTTAGGTAAAAATTGAATTATATTCTAAATCATCCTTAGTCTGTCATTATTATGGGAACAATAATGAACAAAGACTCGTATGAGGTTTGATTGATGATTATATTTTACTGATCATGTATATGAGATACTAAGTCAATTCATAGGTACATAGGATATACTGGATCAACCCATTATGAGAATATTGCATGGAAAATTGTCATAAGTAATTCTCATCATAATAGTATTTTCTAGTCCTCTAACCTGAAATCATCAAAGTTTCCTACATGATAAGTTCTATATTTTGACAATTCTAATATTATCTTTAACATGATGATGGGATAGACTATCATTAGATATAGAATAAATTATGTGAGGAATATGAATGATCAAGAAGGAATTTACCCTTTACTGATCATGAGATAGATATCCCCTCGATAAGTTAGACTGCAGGAAAAATGCATGGTTATACTGGAATGAATCGATAAGGGGTTATCAATTTTAGTCTACTTAAAATTGAGAAATAATATGATTGAATTGTATAAAGATAGCATAAACTGTGCCTTATCTTCAATCAAAAATATCATGTGACAAAAGGACTGTAATACTAATTGTGGATTAGGTTATGCTTGATTACTGACCTTATATATATATATATAATATTTATCTTAATTAAATAGGGAATAAATCTGTTTTGGAAATAAATCAAAATATAAAAGGGAAAGAAAATATGTAAAAATTGTTTTGATAAAATAAACAGAGAGAAAAAAAGTGGTATGTTAGATGAGGTATTAGCACACAAACATCATTTTTGGGTGTCCTGTTCGTGTGGTACTAGTAGAGGACATAGTGCAACACCCCACCTCAACATATTCCATTAGATTACCCATCTAACGGGACTGTAGTAGAGGGAGGCGTTACCTGAAGGCTATCTAAAAGGAATTTCTTAATCGGGGCATGCTAATGCAATAACATTATAATAATTACTAATAAGGAATAATAATATAAATATAACTCTAAATCATTAAGTTGATGGCAAGTGAAATATTATAATATAATATAATATTTACATAAATACATAGGTGTCCCATCATCTTTAAATATAATAATACATAACTATAAGAGTACGGGTTATCATACAAATTAATACAAAATATAATACATAGTAAGCTCCAATAACCCTCTCTCTATCTCATCGGAACCTTATCCAACTGCAGGTGTGCAACTAGAAACCTACACTACTCTAGCCTAAGTCTCAACTCATTACCCAACTGTTAGGCAAAAAGAAAATAAATAGCTCAAAGAGTATGGCCTAAGATCATAGCAAAAGGCAAAAAGGTCATCAAGCTCTCATAGCTCAAAGCCAGGTCAGAATGACCTGCACATCAGTAGAGGTCTTATAAAAGACCCTGACAGTGGTACATATGTTGTCTAAATAGTCCTCTCTAATTATTGACAAATAGATTGAAAACCCAATAGGCTCAACTGTAACTCTGAAAACTAACTCGACATCTATATCATGGCAAATCACATATCTCACAAATGTCTCTACCTTGGTCTCCTCATAGGTCATCGTCGTCCACTGTACTACCATCTTAAATAGCTATATTGTATCACTATAAAACTGCTATTCTGAAAAATATAAAAGAGCGAGTGTGAGTAATTTTGCAAGGAAAATACCAAGTGAGTGTCATAGCAATATCATAGAAAGATCACCATAATATAGAGGACTAAGAAATAATATCAATCAGTGAGTGATAAATAAAAATGAAATAATAAAGTGTTCTACTAAAGATTATTAATTAAACTATACTTTCGTCATAATTTGTAGTACTAGTAACAATACTCTTATTTCTTCATCTTTCATTACAAATAGAAGTTTTTGTAACTTGGATTCTTTGTTCAATTACAACATAAATTCACTTTCATATAGCTCATTTTATCAATTTTGATCATCATGATTATTTCACTGTATATTATACATTTGGAGCATTTACGCTTTCTTTTCACATTCGTATATATATTTAATATATAATCTATGTCATAACTTTATCATAATATAATTTATATACTACATCGTGGATCTACTCAACTCAAATCACACATCGTATCTTAAATCACTAATACAACCCACACTAACTATATCACATCCAATAATTCTTATAAATTTGTATGCATACATTATAAACTACATAAATTCTCCTCAAAGGCATGATGAATCTATTTGCTGTCCCAGAGATAGTTTTTCAATTCCATTGGCCAACCATAACTCATCTTTTCTCATACTCATCATTATTCTCATATAAATATATATATACACATTCATATGCATTTGTAAAGCTTTGTTGTTTCTCAAAAATTATTGTTTGACTTTATAATATAAATTAACATTACTTTTGCCTTTCTTTGAGGTAATTTGGTTCAAGCTCTAACACATTAACATAATTTTTGAATTTAAAATTTCAAATTTTTCATTTGCACAATTCATATATTATAAAATTTAAATTATAATTTATTAGGTTAATTTTCCATCTAAATCTTCATCTATAAGACTTAATTCAAGTTTTAACTCTGTTAATTTGATGCACCATTATTTAAGATTTAAAATTTTTATCAATAGAAGCTCATTGGTGAATTGTAGAGATGAGCCACGAGTCTGAATAGGCGATCGTCTATTTAGACAGGCGATCGACCCTGCGAATGGGCATTCATCCCTATTTTGCATGCAGATTTTGCCACTATTTGATATTCAGGCCAAAATTTACCAGTTTTCAACCATTTTACATTAGATACAACAACCATACAAATTTCAACTCTTAAAGATTCTTCTAAAGAGAATAATGTTTATAGCTTAATACAATATTAGCTTTCAAATTTCTCCTTTATAAGATTATATTCATCTTTATGCACATTCAAAGTAAGCTATGAATACAAACAACATTTTGTCAAAATTTTCTATTATTTTTTTTATCAATAGTAACACACAAAACTCAAACAAGAGCTAAAACAACAACTTAAATTTACAGCAAGAATAACTATCATTTATTTACTAATAAAATTTAGAAATTTTCAGCAATTGGAGGATATATTCAAGAACCATAATTTAGAGCTACAAAGAAGAAGAAATTTTAAGAAAACTCACTCACAAAAGATTCCAGTAGGTTTATGCTTTACTACTCCCTTCAAACTGGTGGGTTTCCTATAATTAATAATGAAATTATATGAACTAAAGCTTAAGAAAATCAAACCTATTGATGCATGGTAATGCTTCTATAATTAATTTGATAAAAACCCTACATGCTATTAACATGTACCTTAGTCAAATCCAATTCTAGCTAAACTTCAACTTCCTACCTACCTCTTCTTCTCTTACTTCATTATCCTTTTTCTTTTTCTAACAAAAGAAGTGCTTCTAGTTTCTGCATATTAATATAGCTTTTATTTTTTTTATTTTAGTTTAGGACATGTGTCCTACTTATTAGTGTACATGTGCCCTAGGACCATTATTGTATATGGACATTGTATATTTATTCCCATGGCAATAAAATATTCATTTAAGTTAAAGTGTTTGTTTATTTGAATATTTACCCTTAGTATAATATTAGATAAGTTTATTATCAAGAGTTAATAATATGAGTGATAAACTTATTTAGTACATATACTATAAATGTTCATAGTCATTGGATTAATATTTGGGTAGTATTAATCTCTAGATTATCACCTTTGTCTATTTTCCTTGATCGATAGATGATATCGATAGTAAGAGGTAGTGAGTCTCATACTACTTGATATGAGATATCATAATAGACATGTGTATACTCATGTGATGAGTGGATTGAACAGTGACGTAAGATATGTGATTGCATGGATATTCACATAAGTCAACAATCATAATCTTGGACATAATGGTGTATATTGCCCTTTGACTTGAGGCGACATGGTCATCCACATATGGTTAGTTAGAGTTTGTTACCGCTTACATGCCTGTGCTAGCCACATATGGGTATATAGCATGTGGTGGCTCTAGTTGGTTATATATAGGGATGACTGATCGGCCAAGATGCAATTCATTACCTGGAGTGAATAGGGATAAGATCCTATGCTATCTAAGTTATTCTTGATGAATAAGTACCTGGCCAGGTCAAGCTCGACTTGCCCGAAAAGAGTTTCGGTGCTAGAAAAGAGTTTCTAGTAGTTGTCGTGTTTTATCAATAATTGAACTTAAGATTGAAGGAAAGTTTGTGTAGAAGAACAATAAAATGCGGAATTTAAAAATTTTTAAATTGCATGCAACATTTGCATCTAACACAAACACTTTCATGCCCATAGATCACATCACATGCACTCTTACATAGCTAAACATGCATAATGAATAATAAACCAACAACATATCAACCAAGTCATGCTTTCAAAAAAAAGACCTAGCAACTAAGAGATATTGTAACACTTACATACTCCTAAGTTGGTAGCACGCTCGAAATGCTTTGGTTGATGGTGATCCACAAGCTTGAGCTCCCCAAATGTGAAGCCTCTAGCTTAAAACACAAGGTTGGCAAGGAAGACCTCCCAGGATGATGTTGTTCAAGCCACAAGCCTCTACTTTGTTGACCCAAAGAGTTTCCAAGAACTTCCACCAAGCAAGGATGTGTAGGACAATCAAGCAACCCTTGAAGATGATGGACTAATAAGAAAGAACACAACAGTTATGTATGATTGATATCAAGAACCCTTGAAAGAAGAAGATGAAGAAGACTCTGTCTACAACGTTTCTCTCTAATTTTGATATCAATTTCTCTCTCTCAAAATGTGCAAATGAGCTAATACCTTAGCTCTCTCTACAAACTCCACTAACTATATC
>CATIWO010430548.1:0-12533 GCA_949673435.1 Macaranga tanarius
TGGTGGTTATCAAACTTTGTACTCATTTTATTTTGGGTACTAAACTTTAATTGATTTCGTAAAAGTCACCAATCTGAGTTGGCAGATGACTTGTACGTTGATGTGACGAATATTCTTGGAATATTCGGCTTTCGGCACCGGGTGACCACCGAATTTAAAAAAAATTAAAGTTGGGTTACCTTTATGAAGCAAATTAAAGTTCAGTACCCAATATGAAATAAGTGCAAAGTTTAGTGACCACCAATATATTTAACCCGTGATGTGCATGTATGATTTTATTTTAGTTCTGATTTTATATTTGTACTTTTATTTTTTTTTACTTGCATGTTGTACTCTTTTGATTTTTCTTTGTTTTTAGTTTGTAAGTTAATAAAAAATGAATTGTTTATATTAAATTTTTCTTACAATGTTAAATAATAATAATTATTTGTTATATTTAAAATTATAAAGTTATAATGTATTATTTTTTTTATAATATTTGTTGAAGGATGTCTCCAAGAAGAAACAATTTACAAAGTGGAAATGTAAGTAAGACTACTAATGTATACTTTTGGACTAAACCTATAGATGATGCCCTTATGGATGCATATTGGCATCAAGATACAATATTGGCAATAGAGTTTATGGAACTTATACGCCAAAAGCATTTGAAAATAATGTCAAAGAACTGAAAAAAAAAAATTTAGAGTCTCCAATTGAAAAGGAGAAAGTATAAAACCATATGAAGAATATTAAAAGATTATGGACTACATGTTATGATATTTTCAAAAATGGCTTAAGTGGTTTTAGTTGGGATCCCATTTTCGAAATGTTGATTGCTGAATCTAAAATTTGGTAATAATTAATTGAGGTATATATTGAATCTGAAATTTGGTAAATTATATTATTATCTCTATCTTTCAACTTCAAATTTATGTTAGTATTATATCTTTATTATTTGAAGGTGAAACCAGAAGCTACTGAGTAGCAAAACAAACCAATATAAAATTATGAAAAAGTATATCAATTGTATATAAAAGATAGAGCTATTGGAGACCATACTGAAACTACATCAGAAATGAGGAGATGAAGGACAAATTTGCTTAAGGAGAATGATTCAATCGATACTATTGATGGCATTGACTTCATGTTATCTAAAAATGATGTTCCTTTAGAAAATATTAATGTTATTAATGAAAATGATGAATATGTCCCAACTCATGAGCATGAGGCCACTATAAGATCTCAAGTGAAATCTCAAGAATAAGCATCTTCTAAGCGTAAGCGTGGTTAAAAACAAAACCTCAACTTGATTATGAAATTGTCATTTTGAAAGAGGGACTTGATAATGTTGCTAAAGCTATTGTAAGCTCAATGGTTGAATTGGTTAAGGTTACAATACTTTTAATTTTGAGAATGGAGTGTGAAATTTATTGTTGATTTAAATATTGATGAACAAATGCATTTTACATGTTATCTTTATCTTATTGAGAAGGCTGAAATGTTGAGAGCTCTTCTAGGATGTCCTTTGGAGTGTCGTAAAGACTTGTTGTTAGAAAGGATGAAATAATTAAGTTAATGTAGTGTCAAGTAATTAAGTTGATGTTTACATATTAATAACCATATATGTAGGTATGACTTCAATATTAGTAGTATATTTTTATGTATTAGAAACTTATTATATTTATGGTCTTTTATGACCTATATATTGCTTAATGCTAGTTAAATATATTTTTATAAAATGATTAATAATTGTATAAATAATTAATGATTTCTTGTTAATGCATATCCTGTACCTAGAACTACACCTTATTAGGAGGGACCAAAACTAAACTGATACCGAAAATAATTATGCTAGTCATATAATTGCTACAATTCTATAAGTAAAATCAGAAGAAGATATCTAATTGCTAGCAAATATATTATTAAGTCAAATGAAAATTAAAACTAATAGAAACCCTAAATAATAATTTATGGCACAAATCACCTTGATGCAACCATAATAAATTATTTCACTATTGTATATAATTAATCTAGTCCTATAATCGCTAGCAATTATGTGAGCAAAATCAAAATAAGATATATAATTACTAGCAACTATATTATTAAGTTAGAGAAAAATTATAACCAATAGATACATACTCTCTCTCATTACTATACCTGGCTTCTTTATAATAATAATAATAATAATAATAATAATAATTATTATTATTATTATTATTATTATTATTATTATTATTATTATTATTTAAGTTAAAATTAAAATTTATATTATTTAAAGAGTTGGGGTATTTTTATTTTTTAAATACATGACCTCCATTTTCTAATCTTTTTTCCTAAGAACATAATTTAACTCTTACTTCACCTTCTTTCTTCCTAAACAAAATTTAAGTAATACATCTTCCTTTCCCTTACCTTTATTTACCTTTTTCATCTTACCCTTCCTTACCCTTGTGAAATGAACCTCCACCTTACCCCAACCAAACAAGGTGTAAATATGGTCTTCAACAGGTGGATCTAGTTTTCCCGTATTTGATTTTACTTTATGCAGAAGGATGAGCTACTTTAGTTCTGTAAGCTGTTGGAGCACAGGAACTTCATCAAATTAAGGTATTCTGGCGCAGTCCTAAAATCTTGCATCTTTTTTTCACTAATGACAATGTTCTTTTCTTCATGCTAATGAGAGTGAATACGACAAAATTTTAGCTATTCTACATGATTATGAATTAATGTCTAGTCAAGTTGTTAATTTTGATAAATCAGATTTTTTTTTTCAGTCGTGGTATTGAACAGTCAAAGTGTGCAACTCTTAAAGAATTGTTAAGGGTGAGGGAGTCAATTATTTATCTAAGTATTTATGGTTTCCAACTCTTTTTATTAGATCTAAAAAGTACATCATTAACACTAGCAAAGAACGAATTTGAAAAAAAATTGAAAGGTTGGAAAGAAAACTGTTGTTTATTAGAAGGAAGGATGTGCTTATCAAAGTAGTAGTACAGTCCATTCAATCCACATAATGAGTTTTTTTGCTATTTCGACTACTTTTTGTGAGGAGCTTGAAAGGCTAATTTGTAAGTTTTGATGAGGAGACTTATATGGAAATCATAAAATCCATTGGATGGCATGGTATTGAATGACTCAATCTGAGTTTGATGAAGGTGTGTGTTTTCATAATTTTTCATATTATAATCTTGCTATGTTAGCTAAACAAGGCTAGCATTTGTTTTCTAATCCACAATCTCTTTAATGCCCAAATGCTTAAAGCAAATTACTCTCCTTAATTTTATTTTTTTTTAAGCTACAATGAAGTACTGATTGAGTTACTTATAGAGGAGCCTTATTAAAGCTTTACCATTTTTGGGATCTAGAGACTTTGTTATAAGGTTGGTAATGGTTGCAAGTATGGAGTGATAACTGGATATTAATTGTTAATGATATAAGTCCTTTTATTCCCAAAATACTCCCTATGGATGCTTATATTTTGAAATTGAATAATGTAGATACTAAAACATGCGAGTGGCACTAGTTAAATTCATTTTTCTACCTTTTAAAGCATATGAAATTTTAAAGTTGCCAGTTAACTATAGACTACCCAATCATCATTGTTCTGGACTAAAACTAAGAATGAAGATTATAACACTAAGTCTAGATACTTTGGTGATCTAAATTTATTATCTCATATCCCTCAAAGTTCCTTATTGCTAGTTTATTCAAAATCAATTTGGAAAAATATATGGTTGATTGATGTTCCAAACAAAGTATAGATTTTCTTACATCATCTAGCTCATAATTTGTTACCTTATGCAATTAATCTACATGCTAAAGGTGTTTTAGTACCTAATAGTTGTCCTATGTATAGTTACCATGATAAATTACTAGTTTATATTTTCAAAAGTTATCTATAGGCACAGTCTATTTGGCTTTCCTCTCCCCTTACTCTTCAAACAGATTCTATTGTTCCGCTCTCTATGCTTGATTGGCTTAATGATTCGTATTCTAAGGTGGGATAAGATCTCTTAAGGCTCATTGTTCAAATTTTATGGAATCTTTGGTATGCCTTTTAATAGAGTGGTGTAAGGTTCTGATCTCATTTCGGCACAGGTAGTAGTTACAGGGGCTTTATATCAACTGTATCAATTTTGATTGGTTGGATATTTGCAGCCTTTGTATAGTTATGTTGTTTCTCTTTCTCAATATCAGTGGCGATTATATTAGGGTAATGTTATTAAGTTAAATATTGATGCAATTATTTTGTGTAATTCCACTAATGGTTTTGGCGCTGTTATCAGAGATGGGAGTGGAGTTATTATATTATCAAAAGGTAGGAATGGAGAGCTTGGTCTCTCTATTGCATTTTTAGAAACTCAAGCTATATGGTTTGGGATGTCTATTGTTAGGGATGCAAGTTTTAAAAGGCTTATTATAAAGTTCGATTGTGCTTCAAGTCGACAGTGTGGGCATTTATCCTTGTTTATGCTATATGAGAACATTTTATCTCTTCCATTATCTCTTCCATTGCAATTTGATTTCCTCAGTTTCTAGTTTACTTTTAAAGTCTTTAATAATATTGCTCAATCTCTAGCAAAGTTGGTAATAAATTTAGTTAATGATGTAGTTCTTCTTGAGGAGTATCCTCCTTGTACTTATAACACAAAAATGGTTGATTTGCCGTCTTTTTTTATTTAATGATATGCTTTCTATACTTCTTTCAAAAAAAATATTCTTTTAAAATTTTAAATTTTCATATTAAAATGTATTTATTTTATCAAAATTAGCATCTAATAAAATATTTTGGTGATTAATATTTGGAGCTCCATTTAATTAAAAAAGAACAAAAAATTTAATAAATTAGCGAAAAGCAAACACAACCATTTCACTGGAGTCCCAATACTATATAATATTTACTTAATTTTACCATAAAATACACTATTTTTAAGTTAATAAAAAAAAAGGAAATATAAGTGCCATACAATCAATTACACACTTATGACACTATTAATGTAACACCATTACCTATTATTATTTCCACTAGTATACTTAACTACTGGAATAACTATAGGAGAGATATTACTCCAACTAAAGAAAGAATCTCTTAACAACAGATATTCATATATTTGCATTCCCATTATGATACCACCACATATCAATACAATGAAAATAATATCGATAATCCTCAAACTTTATAGAATAATCATCTAATGGCAATAAGATATACGCAACCATAAATATGTATATATATATATATATATATATATATAAAAGTACTCAGTCATACACATCCATCCAAATATCGTACTAAATATATACAATGATCAAATATATATAATAAGAGTACCAAATGCTATAAAAATAACTTAAAAATACATAAGTATCTATGCTCTAGCATCTCTCTCTTAGAGGTCGGGTCTTGAGCTGACCGGGATGTGGTGGATGTAGAAGAACTCCAATCACAGGCTAAAACTACCATAGATCACCCATCTATGCAATCCAAAAAATATCACAACACAAGCTCTAAGGGTGTGGGATGGCCTAGAAGTAAAAAGACTAAAAAGGATGTAGACTTTTTATCTCTATATTACACCCAAGTCAGGGTGACCTAGACATCTATGGTGGTCTCGTAGAATACTCAGAAGGTGGTACAAATGCTGTCAAAGTGCTCCTCACGGATGGTGGACATACAGATTGACGCCCTTATGGACTAATTTTTGACTCGGAAGGCCAGGTCAGCATCAGCGTCTTGACACACAATATACTTCACTAAACTCTCAGACTATGTGACTTCATAAGTAATGGTGGTCCATTAGATGGCCATACCTCTAGTATATAACTAAGCAAATACTACTCCTAAGTTGAAAAATAATTTAAACTAAAGTGGTGAGTAATTTCATTAGGAAATTACCTAGTGAGTGGCGAGGTATATCAATAATAAAAGTCTTAAAAACAACAATCCAACACTCTATACTATATTTTCATAAATAAATAAAATTAAACTTAAAGGTAAATAAATAAATGAAGTTGTCACTATTTCAACGATAATTTCACTATCATCTCGTTTCTTTATTTTTTAAATTCAACAACCATTTTTTTATTAAATAGTTAAAATTTCTCATACCACCGTATGTTATAGGAAATGGATTTATATTCCAAAATTATTGTTTATAAATATTTCGTTCATCATGTTCTTTGAATCGTATAGTATACTTTCAAGAGCTTGCTAGCTCATTCCACGTTCACATTTTTAAATATGTTTATTCATTGTATAATATACAATCTTACTATAATACTATATCCTCAAATATACATTTTCATTTCAAATCTCGCAATACTCAGCATCTCAGCTCAAAACTCTCATACAGTCCACACTGACTGTATGTCATATCATCATTTCTTAGTAGTTTCGTATGCATACTTATCAACCATATGGATTCACCCCAAAGGCACCTCTAAACCCACGCACTGTCCCAAAGACAGTTATCATTTGGTTGGCTAACTCATTCTCAACAATATTAATACATATACATATGTATATTTCTCTCTTTATTCATATATATATATAAATATATATTTATGTTTTTACTTTCATATTATAATTTCTATTACAGCTTTGAATTTTCAATTATCATTTGAGATTCACTGATCACTTTGATTTCTTTTGTACTTTACATTTCATATATTCTTAATTCAGTACATCTTAAATTATAAATTTAGTCTCTATGTTTGAGACTTAATGGTTTATACACTTTATCTGATATATTTGGAAAATCATTTCACTTTAGATCAATAACTATGTTTTATTTTACTTAATTTAGTTAAATCACATTAATTATGATGATCACGTATATTCCTCAATGTTTGGGTTTGAGTGTACATTCTAAAGGTTACGTTTTGATCCATTTATAGTGCAGAATGGAGCTACAGAGGCACCGCCCCAACACCATTGAGGCGCCACCTGAGTGCTGAGGCGGCATCTCCATTCATTAAAGTGTAGTCTCAATACTACTCAGGCATCGCGTGATCGTTCAGGCGCCGCCTGAGTGCATCTCAGGCACGTTCTGCACCAAAATTTTGACAGAAACCCAACCTAAAAATTCATATTTTTACCAATTATACCATAAATGACTACAGTACAAGTTCCATTATTTTAAGCACATTAAAACATGCATTTGGACATATATGCATTGTTTTCTACAATCAAAAATAATAATTCCAGCATCATAACTCAAACATTTCAAGTTAAAATCCTAAAGAAAAACAATTAAAGTTAACCACTCATAATATTAGAAGTTTAATTTCAATAAATTTTGAGTTCTTTAAAACCCTAGCTACAGTGCACCACTTCTTCTTATTCTCTTCTTTCTTTCTTCTTTTTTTTTTCTTTTGGCTTGTGCGTTCTTTAAAGCAGAAGCTTATGTTTTTTTAATGCTCTATATTTACCCATTTCCTTTTAAATCCCCATTTAATCTTTTCCTTTCAATTTAGTCCTTGATTTGTTTCAAATTCATCCAAATCTTTTATAATGAATTTCATTCTAATTATCTCATAAATAAAACTCAGACATATTTAACTAATTATTAACTATTACTAAATTGTATTAATCCAGTCCTAAGGACACAAATATTACAATTCTTCCCCTTTAAAAAGAAATTTTGTCCTTAAAATTTGTATAAGTTCTAATTTAAATTACAAAAGTTCTGGGTATTGCTGCCTAATATCCTCTTCTCGCTCCCAAGTAGCTTTCTCTTGGGAATGATTTTTCCATAGCACATTGACTAATGGAATAACCTTATTTCTTAACACTTTTTGATCCATTGCTAAGATAGCCACTGGAACTTCCTTATAGGTCAAATTTTCTTTCAATTCCACTGGTTATTCTTGCAAAACATGAGTGGGATCACTTTGATATCTTCTCAATATTAATACATGAAATACATCATGTACTCCCTTTAATTTAGGTAGTAAGGCTAATCGATAGACTATTGGTCTAATACGCTCAACCACTTCATATGACCCGATAAATATTAGACTCAATTTCCCACATTTGCCAAACCTTATTACACCCTTCCATGGAGATATCTTTAAAAATACTTTATCACCGACATTAAACTCGATATCAGCTCGCTTAAGATTTGCATAACTTCGTTGTCTATCTTGAGCTGCTTTAAGATTTGTCCTAACTGCTCAAATATTATCCGTAGTTAACTGAACTAGCTCGGGACCTAATAATTTCTTTTCTCTAATTTCTTCCTAACAGATAGGAGTTCTACACCTTCTACCATACAGAGCCTCAAATGGTGCTATATTCAAACTACTTTGATAACTATTATTATAAGCAAATTTTATTAAAGACACTTGCTTATCCCAATTTCCACCAAATTCTAAGGTACTGGCTCTCAACATATCCTCTAATATCTGTATAGTCCTCTTAGATTGTCTATCAGTCTAAGGGTGAAAAGAAATACTGAATCTCAATCTCATGCCTAAAGCTTCATGTAAACTTGGCCAGAATCGTGAGGTAAACCTTAGATTATGATCATATACAATTAACACTAGCATTTCATATAACCTTATTACTTCCTTAATATACAACTCTGCTAACTTATTCAAAATATAACTTATCTTGATTGGTAAGAAATGCTCAGAGTTAGTCAATCTATCTATAATCACCCACACTGCATTATTTCCTTATTGGGTTCTTAGCAATCCAACTAAAAAATCCTTAGTTATATATTCCCATTTCCACTCTAGTATTAGCAAAGATTATAATAACCTAGCTGGATGTCTATGGTCAGCCTTAACTTGCTGACAAGTTAAGCATTTGGAAACATAATCTACTATGTCTTTCTTTATTCCTTTCCACCAATAATGCTCTTTCAAATTTCTATACATCTTGGTACTACTCGGATGCATGGCATAGGCAGAACAATATGCCTCCTCTAAAATTTCTCTTCTTAATTCACCCTTATCCGACATATATATTCTTTTTTCCATCCTTATCACTCCTTCCCTATCAAAAGTCATGTCTTTATTCCTTCCATTTTTAATGTCTCCACATCATTTTCCTACTTCATCATCTATCTTTTGTGCCTGCACAATCCTTTCCATTAACATTGGTCTTACTTTCAGTATGGCTAAAATACCATTAGAATTATCTATACCAAGTTCAACATTTAACTTCCTTAATTTCACCAATAAAGGTACTCGTATAGCATGAATATAGTGTAGATTTCCAATCGATTTCTGACTAAGTGCATCTGCTACCACATTGGCTTTACTAGGGTGATACTCAATGGTATAATCATAGTCTTTTAACAACACCTCCCATCGCTTTTGCCTCAAATTCAATTCCTTTTAACTTAGAATGTACTTAAGACTTTTATAATCTGTAAAGATTTGGCACGTTTCTCTATAAAGATAGTGCCTCCATATTTTTAGTGCAAAAACCACTACTGCCAATTACAAGTCATGTGTGGAATAGTTTTGCTTGTGCGATCTCAGTTGTCGTGATGCATAGGCAATTACTTTACCATCTTGCATCAACACATAACCTAGTCCTTGTCTTGAAGCATCACTATACACTACATATTTACCCTCATAACAGACAATGATAGTAGGGGTTGCAGAAGTAAACCTTTCTTTCGAAATCTTAAAATTTTGTTGGCACTCAGGAGACCAAACAAATTTCACACTCTTTCTTAATAATTTTGTCTATGGTGATGCAATAATTGAGAAATCTCCTGTAATAACCCGCCAATCCTAAGAAACTTCAAACTTCAGTCAATTCTTAGGTGGTTCCCAATTTACTATAGCAGCATTTTTCTTAGGATCAATAGATATTCCTTATACAGATATCACATGCCCTAAAAATACCACCTTATCCAACCAAAACTCACATTTGTTAAACTTTGCATAAAACTGCTTATCCCTCAAAATTTCTAACACTATTCTCAAATGGTCCTTATGTTCCTCCTTAGACTTTGAATACACTAGAATATCATTAATGAACACAATCATAAACCTATCTAAATGAGGTTTGAAAACCCGATTCATTAAATCCATAAATGCTGCTGGTGCATTCAAGCCCAAATGGCATCACTAAAAATTCATAATGTCCATACCTTGTTCTAAAAGTAATTTTAGAAACATCTGACTCCTTGATCCTCAATGGATGATAACCAGACCTCAAACCTATTTTTAAAAACACTGCTGCTCCTTATAGCTGATCAAAAAATCTTCAACCTTTGGTAAAGGATATTTATTCCTAACAGTAACCTTATTCAATTGCCTATAATCGATGCATAATCACAACAATCCATCCTTCTTCTTCATAAATAGCACAGGTTCACCTCATGGAGAGAACTCGGTCGAATGAATCCTTTATATAACAACTATTGTAGTTGTACCTTTAATTCCTTTAACTTTGTTGGAGTCATCCTATATAGTGCTTGTGATATAGGTGTTATTCCCATCCAAAGTTCAATTTTAAACTCAATTTCTCTCTCAGGTGGCAATCCTGGCAGTTCTTATAAAAATACATCCCCAAATTCATTCACTATAGGCACACGTTCTAAACCTATTTCTTTATTCTTCTTGTCAATTACAAAAGCTAAATAAGCTTCGTATCCTTTCCTAATATATTTCATAGCCGTTATAGCCGAAATAATCTTAGTAAACACCTTCCCCTACCTTCTCCCACAAATTGAATTTTTTTACCATCTTCTTTCTTAAACACTACTCATTATTTATAATAGTTTACATTTGCTTGGTAATGACTTAAACCATCTATGCCTAGTATAGCATCAAATTCACTGAGGGGTAAAGGCATAAAATCCCACTTCATTTCATCTTCTCCTATCTTCACTAGGACATCTTTAACAACAGTTTTATAAATCACACTCAACCTCATAGGCATACTAACCATTATAGGTTTATTCCTACTAGACAGTTTGAGTTTATTATGCATAGTAAATGTAGATGACATAAATGAGAATTTAGCACTAGGATCAATCAGTATACAAGCTAACTTATCATAAATATAAGTCGTACCCTTAATCACATCTAGTCTATTGTCAGCATCTGTTGCTACATAAATTCTTGCTTGCTATGTATTCTCTACCATATTTGATTGTCTAATAGGCCTTTTTTAGGATTGTGGAGCTCTAGTAGATTCACTGTGCAATCTGATTAATCTAGCTACATTAGGAGGCCTACCAGCTCTACCAGTTTTAGGTGTACTAGATCCTGAAGGAAGTGTGGATTATGCAATAACCAAAACATGCAGAATTTAAAATTTTTGACTGCATGCAACACTTACATCATACATGAACCACATCTATGCCCATAGATCATATCACATGGTAAATATATAGCTAAACATGCATCGTAGACAATATATTACATCAACAATCAACCAAGTCATGCATTCACAATATAAGACCTAGCAACTAAGGGTTTGGTAACACTTATAAAACTCCAAGTTAGTAGCACACTTAACAAGCTTTAGTTAATATTGATCTACAAGCTCTTAGCTCCCCAAATGTAAAGCCTCTATCTTGAAAGACACAAGTTGCACAAGGATGATCTTCAAGGATGGTGAAGCTCTACCTACAAGCCTCTCTTTTATTTTAGACTTAAGAGCTTGTTAGAGCCTCTCCAAGCTTGAATTTATAGAACAAGGATGCAACCTCCAATGGATGATGGACTTTGAACTTGTAAAAGTCTTGTACAACAATGGCTTTAACTTAAAAGCACACAACTCTTATGTATACATGAATTCTCTACACTTCAAGAAGAAGAAAGAAGAAGACACTTTCAATCCTTTACTTTCTTTTGTAAGAATATCAAATGAGCTCTCAAATGTGCAATAGCATAAATTGGCTTGGTTGTCTCTACACTCTCCACTAACTATCAACTATAACCAATATGATAATAGCTTGAGTATCTCATACTCAAGCCACATGCAATGCCACAGCTTGAGTGTCTCACACTCAAGCTACATGCATTTGATAGATTGAGTATCTCATACTCTATCTATGTGCATGGCTTTGCTTTATAAGTCAGTGGGTTGTGCTCGGTTACATGGTTGACCTTAGCCTTGATATCATTAACATTTAATGGATATGGGCTAAGGTTATTGGTATATAGGCTTCTCTAAACTTAGAGAAGACCCACTCCATACCAAACTAGACAACTTATGGGCTTATTTAAACTTTTTAACTAAATCCCCATCTTAAGTACATTTTATTAGTATATATGTGCCCTAGGGCTATTATTGTATGTAGATATTGTATATTTATCCTTATGGTAATAAAATATTCATTTAAATTAAAGTTTTTGTTTATTTGAATGTTTTTCCTTAGTATAATATTAGATAAGTTTATTATCAAGAGTTGATAATATGAGTGACAAACTTATATAGTACATATACTATAAAAGTTCGTAGTCGTTGGATTTATATATAGGTAGTATTAATCCCTAGACTATCACTTCTGTTTATTTTCCTTGATTGTTATGTGATATCGATAGTGGGAGGTAGTGAGTCTCATACTACTTGATAT
>CATIWO010430553.1:0-12216 GCA_949673435.1 Macaranga tanarius
TTCCCTCATTTGAAATGTTTTTTCAGTTGTTCAAAAAACCATTTCCATGAGTAATCATTTTCAGAATCAGTCACAGCAAAAGCTAGAGGAAAAATTTTACCTAAACAAAAGTCATATAAATATTATCAGAAAGTAAAAAGCAACAAAAAAGAAACCAAAAAGAAACTAAAAAGCTAAACTAATACAAATCAAAAACGTATCAGAAACCATAAATCAACCAAAAAGCAACTAAATGAAAACTAAAAAAAATAAACTAATATAAAATCTTACACAATCATACAAAAAAGCATATCAGAAACCAATAATAAACCAAAAAGCAACTGAAAGGAAACTAACAAACTAAACTGATACAAGTCATAAAAAAAATAATTAAACAAAAGCATATCAGAAACTAAAAAGCAACAGAAAAGAAACTAATTTTACCTGATGCGTCTTGAGTTGCTGCTGTTAGAAGTGTGCCTCCGAATTTTAATTTTAAGAAAGTGCCGTCCACAACTATGATTGGTATGCAATGCTGCCATCCATCTATACTTGCATATAGTGCCATGAATGCATAAAGAAAAGTGCTGTCTTGATTTATTTTGAGCTCCACAATTGATCCCGGGTTTGTTTTTTGGATTATGTATAAGAAACTGGGCAGCAACTGATATGATTCTTCTGGTTTCCCTCTAATATATTCCAGTGCTTTTTCCTTTGACCTGTAAGCTTGCATGTAATTTATAGATATGCTATATTCCTTCTTCATATCACTTATGATGTCAGAAGGTGTGTAGACTATTTTTATGTTCATGTATTTAGATTTGATATGCTCTGCTATGACAAATTTTGACACTTGACGGTGACTTCCCAACCTGCATTCTAAGGCGCAGCTGTGCTCATTGTTATATTGTCGAACGATGAAGAGTGTTGTGTTTTTATATCTTGTCGCTCTTAATTTCCAACCGCAATTGTCATCGAAGCAGTTGAGATAGTACTTCTGGTTACATGATTTTAGGACTCTGAATTGGAAGTTTTTGGATATTGCATGTAAAGTGACCACTGATTTGATCATTTCCTTATCTTTGTAGAGTTGCTGAGGTTTTATTTCACTGTAATTCCCATCGGATATGATCAATTGCTGACATACAGGGCTTTGGACTTCTTGTTCTTCATTTTCTTTTCCAATATGTTTTGCATATTCAATGAGATATGAAGTTATATCTGTTCCCTGCGTATTTATGCTCTGATTCTTTGATGGTGCTTTTGTCGTAGTTGGAGAGTCGAAGAATCTATTTTCCTTTTGTTTTTCTTAGAAAGTGATGCACAATGGATACTTTGTGCTATCAGTTTCTTTGTTTTTCAGTTGGATATAGAATTGCAGCGCTGAATCATCTTCTATTTGTAATGACGGGTACTGTTCTTTGACTTGGTAGTTGATTTGTAGTAGTTTTTCTTTATTTTCTATTTTCAAATGGGTGGATACTAGTTAGATGAGGTTTTGGTAGGTGCAGGTGTTTGGAATTTGTATTCCAGTGACTTGAAAGTTTTCGTAAGTGAAAGCTTCATTCCATTGTCCATTGTAATGAATAAATACAAGTAATTGCTCCATTCCTGCAAGTATCAGAAACGTGAAGTAAACCAAAAGTATTCTAAATTGAAAACAAAAAAAAGTATACAGAATTTTTGTAAGTAAAAAACGTATCAGAAATCTAAAGAAAACCAAAAGTATTCTAAATTCGAGAAAAAATATATAGAATTTGTGCAAGTATCAGGTGTATCAAAAACGTGAAATAAACTAAAAAGATTCTATATTCAACAAAAAGTATACAGAATTTATGGATTTTTTTATTAGGTCGATGAAGGTCTAATTTTTGAATTTTTGAAGTGATAGGTATAGATTTTTGACCATTATATGATAGTTTTTTAATAAAAAAAGTAATGTATACTATTTTTTTGAGAGGGAAAGTGTTTTATATGAATTGTTTGGAAACTAAAATTTTTGAAAACTTGATTTGTTTGAATTTAATGATTAAAATTTAATTTGAGGAATGTAATTGTTTTGAAAGAAATTGAAATTGTTAAAAAATGAGTAATGTACCTGTTGCATATAGTTCTTGTTTTTTTTTTCTGTGATTTGCTTGCTTTTCTCTTTGGTTGCTGTTTGCTTGTTGATTCGATGGAGTATGATTTTTGTATTTTGTTTGAAGATCGATGTGTTTATAAGAGAGATTTTTGTTGTTTGGAGGGTTGTTAATACGTTTTTTTTTGCAGCTGAGGGAGAAGATAAAAGCTGCGTTGGAGAAGGCACAACTGAAGGAGAAGAAGGCACAGCTGAAGGAGAAGAAGGCGCAGCTGAAGGTGAAGATCACGTATTTGAAGGCTGGGCACGGGAGTAATTATTTAGGTGGCTAGGGGCACGGGAGTCATATTGAAAAAGTTGAGGTAATTTTGTTATTATGTTGTGTTTCTAGGGTATACAGGTAAAGATCCAAAAAAAAAAAATGCTAATATATAATATTGCTTTTATTTGGCGGCTACTAAAGATCTCCTCTCCTATCAATACATGAGATTAAAGATGAAGTTGAAGAAGTGAGAACCAATGTGAGCTTTGATTGTTAATTATTTAGCTTACTATTACCATATTTGAGAGCGAAAGAGTGCTTTTTGGTCTGAAATATTTGAGAAAAAGAAAAATGCAGATAAAATAAGATAATTTGTAATTTCAATAAAAGTGATTTAATTAATTTTAATTTAATTAAATAATAATTTGAAATCTGTATCATTTTCAAATACTAAAAGTTGTAGAAAAATAATGCAAAAAAGTAAATGAAGATTAAAAAAAATAGAGAAAGTAGGAGGTTAGAAAACATGACATAACTTAATGAATTTAATAATATATTGATAGTAAATATGTCCTTTTATGTTACTTAATTTTGTTTTTTAACAAAAGAGAAATTAATTTTATGGAACTAAATGTGAGAAAGTTTATAAAATTATTTTTGAAAAATGAGGAACGAAGTATTAATTATGGTCAAATTTCAAGGATACATTTGATTTAAAGAGATAGAAAAAAAAGGATAAAAAGAATGAAAAAAAAAAGTCAAGTAAATTTTCAAGGCTTAATTATTAAGAAAATTTTGAACTTTATACTTGTTATCAAATTTATTAAATTATGTTATTTTTATTTTTAATACTATTTTTTAAATTTTTTTATATGGTAAAGTTGGTTTCAATTTTAAAATGTTTTTAATTAAATTGACTCCAAATTTAATTTCAATAATTAAATAAAAGTGTGTCATTGTTTATTCTCTCTTTATGTTTTTTTTTTATTGAAAAAATGTCGAATTTTTTATTATTATTTTGTTATTCTTAATTTGGGTGTTGGAAAATTATATTTAGTTATTGTAGTCCTAATTACTTTTTTATTGATCCTCTTTAGGATTTTTTATGTAAATTAATACAACTATTTATAAAATAAGATTTTCTTCATCCTTATATAATTATTGAAAATGCAATGCTCGATTGAATACCTGCAAGTACAAGAAAATCTATAATGAGCTTGGAATGCTTAAATTAAACCTCTCAAAAGTGATTTTAGATCTTTATAAATGATTAAGCTCCATATATAATGATTGAAATATAAACCTATTCCATTACGTCATCATATTGATGACCTTAATCTTATTCAAAATATTTATGAAGGTTGAAGACTCTTTACAGCATTTAATTTTATATTGAATGCAACATTCGGATATTAAAAGCTTATCCCATGTTTGGGTATCCAATGCTTGTCCTAAATCCAAACATTCTAATTCCTCTTGTTTGTTTAAGCATCATCCCTGAAAGCATTAATTAAGTATACATTATAACCTTAAAGAACTATGCCCACCTATAGATTTTTGGTCCTTATCAAGGCTTGTTAATACTTGGGTGTAGGCTCCCAAGTCTTAATTGTTAAGACTCATAATGCCTTAATATGTGCTTAAACAAAAGATTTTTCAAGGTTGGTCACTTTATAACATTTGAGTTCATGTTGAATTCTATGTCTAGATGTTCAATGCTCATCCTCTTTTCGAGCATCTAATGCTTATCTTAATTCCAACCATTTTAATGCCTTTTATTTGTCCAGGTATTATGCCTTGAAGTATTAGTTAAGTATACATTCCAATCTTAAAGAACAAGGTTTATACGTGGATTCTTGATCCTTATCAAAGCTTGTTAATACTTAGCTATAGACTCTAAAGTCTTATCAGGCATTGTAATGCCTTGATATAGGCTTTTAGGTTCTACTAAAGCCCAATAATTTTATTATTTCAGTATCAATTATGAATTTTGTTTTATCAAACACTAAATTATATGAAATTAATGTTTACATATATTGTAACATGTAAAAATAATTACACTATTAACTTTATTCTTTCTTTTTTAAAAAATTTTTTAGAGTCATTATGCAAAATTTTATAATCACCTATTGCTAGAATAAGTGATGGTGAATAACAACTTGTGGGATTAGAGCTAGAGGTAGTAGAGTTAGAAAGTTGATTGAAAAAATATGTAAAGTTAATGTCCAACCACTATTGGGGATAAGTGATAACAATGATCCAAAATTCCATGATGATGAATACTAACTAATGACAATGATGATCCAACATTAGAATATAAGTGTCATCCTAATGATCAGTGAGAAAGAAAATCAGAAAATGACCAATTAGGGGGTAGTTAATTATGAGGAAGAGCTATTAGTGATGCCAATGATGGTTTTAGTGATCATAAGTTAGAAATGTTTCATGATGTATAGAGTAGTGGAAATGACATTATTAAACATTCAAGTGGCAGAAAGAGTTTCAAGAAAAGAAATGATGATCATACAAATAGATGTTTGTCCAAACTTTCACTAAATTAGCTATTAAGGAAATATGAAGTTGGTCATTTTTTAAAAGTCAATATATTTATAGAAGTATTAAATAATTATATAGTCAAAGGTGATTATATATTAAATAGGATAAAAATGATTCTAAAAGAGTTATTGCTTAAGGTCTATCACTAGATTGCCCATTGAGAATCTCTGTCTCACTATTGCTTGATGGAAAAGTATTTATGGCTAAGAATTTATAGAATAAGCGTACATGTATTAGACCTGATAACATTATAATTGAAAGATAAGTTATATGTGGAACTTGCTGTGAGCTATATGTTAATGTAGCAAGAAAAGATAGATAATTGAGGGACTAGATGTTTTAATTTAGTAGTTATATAAGGCTAGAGGTTTAGTAAGAGAAAAATATAAAGGATCACATAATGCATCATTTAAGGGATTGAAGAATATTAATTTGCTAAGGTTGCAAATCCCTCAATAATTATGAAGATTAAGTATATGATCCACCTATTCTCAAAAGAGTTTTTATCATATTTAATGAAATTAAGACATGCTTTTTAAAGGGCTGCAGACCCTTCATTGGGCTTTTTGGCACCTATTTGAAAAAAAGGCCATTTTGAGGGATGGTTATTGCTAGATATCGTATTAAATGATAACAAAGGTGCTATTCCATTAGCATTTGGTATTATAAAGTATGAATAGGAGGTTATCTAAAATTGGTTTATGGAGATATTAAAATAAAATATTCCATATGTAAAAGATGATAGCTTATTAACATTCATGCCTGATAAATAAAAAGTGAAAAAATATTTTTTTAATGATTATATGGAAATTAACTTTAAATTTATTATTGAATAATGTTGATCTCATTGATGTAATTAGACAAAAGTGCATAGTGAGGTTACATTATAAGTATGCTAAGGGAAGCACTTAAGAGAAAAATTAGTATCAAATGTGTATAAGATGTTGAACAAGACTTGTTTAAAGAGCAAAATTTGTAAGCTTCTACTAGGAGTGAAACTATGAGTATAAGATTAAAAAATGAAAAGCAAGGTTTGCTATTAAAATGGTTCAAAGAAGTTGTAGTTACAAGTGATGGTAAATAAGTAGCATGCCTTATAAACATGTTGTTGTTTGTATTAGTTTGAAAAGGGCTAACATTGAAGACTTCGTTGATGATTACTATATTGTCAATATATACTTAAAAGTATATGAAGGTACAATTCACCCAATACTAGATTATATATTAAATTTTGATGATCCAATTGATTAAATATTACCACCTCCTTTAAAGAGGATTCAAGGCATACCTCATATTAACCTGGGAAGAGAATAATAAGAAGTTGTTCTAGCTATTGCAATAAAAAGATCTTGCAATGTTAGGTGCACTATCTGCGAGTAATTAGGACACAATAAAAGAGATTGTCAAAGAGTTGCATATGATCCAATGGCACCTACACATATACTAAAGAATGCTTTACCAGTTAGATAGTTATTTGATTTTATTTTTAAGTTTATAATATTATTTGTTGATGTATTTTTCTTTTTAAAATTCCATATGTAGGAAATATTTACTACATTTGATAATTAAGGTAAAGGTGGAGCACATGCAAAATCTAGAGATGGAATGCATCATTAACATGAGACAACTGAAAGAGGCAATTTAAAAAGTTCAAGTATGAAAGGAAATATCGATGCTGGTGGTCTTTTCAACCAAAGGAATACTAATACACTCTTTTAAATGTGAAGTAGTGGATGAAATTTCTTTTTTAGAAATTCATATAAGTTTTGAACTTATTTTCATATTTATTTTGTTTTATTATGGATCTAAGATACTTTTTTATGTTGGTCAATTTTCATACTTACATATGTTTAAATATTTTGAAAATCTTTTTAGGTTTATTTTTGATGATTGGTTGGATGTAAATTAGGTAATATTTTGGTCAGATACATAGTCATAGGTAAAAAACCTATTAGTAGTTATGTGATGATCGATGTTCTTGGTATTATTTTATAATGCTTAAGTACTTTTACAGTACCCTCTAAATACCACATACAAGTGTCCATATATTACAGCCAACACGTGACATATGAAAAATTTTCTCAATTAAAGATATGTATACATAAATAAAAACTCTTGTTTGATACATTGAAAATACTTTATACAAGTATTACATAATGTTAACATATATATATAATTAAATTTTATTACAAAATGCCCAAATGCTATGATGATGAGGATGGAGATGTCGACACCAAGCCTGCTTTTGACCAATCTAAGCTCACAAAGAAATATACTTCAAGCTTTCTAATCAATCGAAGCCTGAAAACCACAATTTGCAAGGGGATGAGCTTGCGACTCAATAAGCAATTATTAATATAAGCATACATATAGTTCTTTTCAAGAACTAATTAATCCAATATAAAATTGAAAATAAGTAAACTTTGGTCTACACGGTTTGAGACACGCCCGTGTCTCAACCCATGTACTCCTCGGTCCCAAAACACATTCATACACATGGCTATGAACATGTCCGTGTTCTTGCCCGTATGTCTCTCGATCCAAAATATACAAATTATAATGTCATACACTGCCATGTACATGCCCATGTACTCAACCGTATTGCTCTTGGTCTGAATTACACAATTTCACAAATTAGTACACGGCCATGTACACCCCCGTGTAGCTCTCGAATTCAAATATTGCATTTATACATGGCCATGTCTTAATCCAAAACAAACCATGTACTCACATATGGCTCGGGATATGCCCGTGTCTCAACCCGTGTCTCTACACAAGGTCAACCACATGCCCTTGTTCTAGCTATACGGTCTGAGACATGCCCGTGTCTCTAACCGTGTTTCAACATGAAATTCAATTCTCCATAGACATAGCATCAATATCATACCCCTGATAAATTATGCACATATAAATGGGTGTGTATAATCACACAACAATCCACAACATATTCACAAAGCTCATAACATCAATAGCAATCTAACAATTGCTAACATAAACATATATGGGTGTATATACTCAATATCTACACCCCACCATAATCATCACATTCATCTTTTACAATATAATTTTCACTTTTAATTCACATCATCATTCTACATTCCATATATATGCAAATAGGGTGCTCAACATGTATGCAAATATGGTACAACAATGCATGTTTATGTAAGTTAGTATCCGGCCGGAACTCTCAACACACGTCACACACGTCACACACGTTTTACATAAAACTTACTTTTTCTTTTCTTTTCTTTTTATTTTTCTTTTTCTTGTTCATATTTTTATTTTCATTTATGTATCCATGGCCATTCCTGAGACTCTCTGCCCAGCTCAGTCTCAGATCTCACACGTATATATATATATATATATATATAATCACATGAATGGCCACACCTTCTCCTACTGAGTGGTGTTTCCTCTATCTTTGCCAACTCCTACACATAACCATATATCAATTTTACATAGCAACATAACCCTTCAATCAAAAGCTACCAAATATACTTCTTAAAGTCTCCCTCCATTTAATGCTTAATTATCCCAATAATAATAATAATAATAATAATAATCATACACATTCTCACTTAACAACCAATATAATAATAATACTCTATATAAATATCACCATAATTATCTCCGTATCCCCTTAATGAAATGGGCATATTGTACAATACTCCAAAACTTTCAATTGTAACAAATCACTCCAAACTTACCTTCCAACCTAGTCCCTCTCTACAAACACATGCACATACTCAAACTTACATAAGGTTCACTTATGCACTATACATAACATGTAATACATACATCATAAATACGTATGTAAAAAAGAGCGGGTGTTATATTTCTTCCTCCCTTAAAAAAATTTTGTCCCCGAAATTAACTACTCATCATCTTCCTAGAACAAATATGGTTATTTCTATTTCATTAACTCTTCTACTTTCTATGTTGCTTTTTTAAGTGAACAATAACTTCACTTTATTTTTACTATTGGAATCCCTTTATTCTTCAATCATTTCACATTTCGGTCTAGAATTTCTATCAATTCTTCCATATACATTAATCTTTCAAAAATTTCTATTTCAGGCTTTTGTATTATGAAACTAGGATCCGATCTATACTGTCTCAATATAATCACATGAAATACATCATGAATAGATAACAATTTCCTTAGCAAATCCAATTTATGTGCCAATAGTCCACCTTCTTTACAATTTCATATTGTCCATATATTTCAGACTATTATATTTTAAATCTTAACAGTCCATATTTAGCCTTCTTAATCATATTAATTTAGCGCCCAAAGAAATGAATCACAACTGATGCAAATATCTCATCTTTGTATATGTTAAGCCTTTGACATAAAAGAATGATTGTTCCTATTTAACCGACATACGTATATCACACCTCTTCAACATAGAGGTACCAAAGCTCTCAGATTTAAATATAATTTCTTTGTGACATATAGAGGCTGTAACCACAAGATTCTATTCTTCTTTCAGTGCTCCTAATAAATTGAGATACATAACAACGTAACATGCAAGGATGAATATTTTACTTATGTTAAAATGAGCTATTTCACAAGAAAAATTGAAGCTTTATTTATATAAATTGTATGCCATTAAAAGATTCCAAAGATTATGCAAATTTAATAATTGCAACTCTTACATCACACTCATAATGTTTCTCTAATTACCCATAAAATTATTTTCACCTCATCCATTGAATGCTTGATACTCAAAAACATTTAAAATAAAATCTTTACTCACAACAATACCTGTCAATGCACATCTAGTATAAAATTTATACTAGAAGAGTATAAATATAATTAATAAGCAAATTAATGCACATCATACGAGTTTCATATCTTATTACTATATTCAAGGTTTTTATTTATTCCTACAATAGGAATAGCATCTCGCAATAATTCACACTTTCTCCTCTTAATCTCATTGTTTGGTATCATTTTACATTTCATATAGTCGATGGTCACAAAGCCAATCGACATTGTTATCACACATCATAACATCATTTATACTCAATGGATTACATTCAAGTTCATAATATATACACACATACAACCACAATTCAATATCAACACATTTAATGTTTACTATATTCAAACATTATCGAAGAATCTTACTTATTGATGATATATGCGCATCTAGCATACCATTCAACCCAAATGACAAAGTCATAAATTCAAACCTTCCATTTCCAGTTTTGCATACCATATCCGAAAATGAAATGTCTTATCATTCCAAAATGCCAACAACTCAGTTCTAAATCTATCTTCAAAAATACTATTGCATCTCTCAATTAATCAAGCAACCTTTCATTCCTCAATTACAGAAAATTATTCTTCATTAAGATACTGTTCGATTGTCTGCAATTATTCCTAACCTCATACTACTATCCTTTTCTCTTATAGACTAAATTGATGCCCCTTATAATGAATTATTCCCTCTAACAATTTATTTATTTTTTTACATTCTACCAATTCCATTGATGTGTACAAAGAAATCAATATGGATACAACTTTTGAAATAATTCCACTTCAAATCTATTCTTCGGTGCAAAAGTAGTTCTAGTATCTCATCTAGAACACATTAGAAAATTCTATGATTATAAGTACATCCATTACCCACGAACTAATCTTTATCAATTCCTCAGGTTCGGTAAGCTTCATGCCGAATTCAATCCATATGGAAAGCAAGTATAGTTGAAATCAAATAAACATGCACGATTTTCATTTTCCTACCATCAACACATAATCTCACATCATCATCTAAATAACTTCTTACTCATCTTTAATCACAGATTATATATAATTACAGCTGAAATTTAACTAGCATGCACAATCTCTCTTTTAATGACTGTCTCTATCATTCTCTGTCTCCAAATAACCATACCCACCTTCTTTATATACTAATCTACAATGATACTATAGTTTCATATCTAATCAACTCCTGAAATAATACTATGCTTCTTCCCAATTCAATAACTGCTGCAGCCTGTATAATCGTCACATTATTCTACTATCTTGAAATAAAATCTCATCACCAAATTTACTATCACAACATTCCAACAGGCATTGAAATACATATACCATGTCCTTAATAATGTAAAGGTGCTATATATACGTAATGCTTACTCATCTAAATGATCATCAAGTCCAATTTATGTTACAATACCAGTCCTTTTTTCTTTACTCTCTCAACTTTCACTTGGTTTACTACTGATTTGGAATATTTCCTTTCTTGTACCGCTTTATTTAATTAACTAAGATCTTTCAACAGTTTTCTTCAATGAACAATATCTAAAGAAATACTCCACTTACTACACTAGTAGCAGATATCAAGTCTAAGACCTCAACAATTTTCCAGATGAATTCTATCATAACTATTACATATTAAAGATGATGCACTGCTCATAAATTTATTAGGTCCTTATTGACTTTTAAGTCTTCTATATTCTCTGTTATGTGCTTTTTCTATATTTCATAATTTCATATGTATATGGCCATTTAGTGAGGCTATCCATCCACCTCAATCTTCACTCAACACATGTTCTCATACATTGTTATTTTCCTCACTTGTTTCACTTTCTTGTGAAACACAACACATTATAATACAATACACTCAATTCCATTGCATCACAAAAATTCATTATAATAATATTCCATCCACAATCACTAATTCATGAAAACATTCATGATGTATACATTAACTCCATATGGTATTTAATTAGTATTCCACTTGTATGATACCCATACCATCATCAACATTTCATATTACAACTTATAGATCATAACTCATCCATTGCACATAAGGCCTTATCAGACTTGGGAGCACAAAAATGTCAAGCCCTGCCAGTCACCCTTTGCAGCAAAATTAGCTCTGGCTTAAAACACAAAAGTTGTAGAGGACACTCTAAAGTTTCCAGAACATCAAATCTTGCTTAAATCAGAGCTCTATAACTCAAGATATGATAAAAAAAAAGGCTGATGCATATAGAAAACAGAATCCAAATTTTCAACATAAAAACCTAACTCAATTAACCAAATATAAAAACATGGCTTACCTAATTGATGCTTAAACCACTTATAGATCTTCAAAAGCTCCCCAAAATGATTGTTAGATATGTAGAGAATTTATCAAAATCTCCAAAGCCTCTCAAAACCCTCTCTTCTTCTCTACCTCTCGAAAATTCTCTACAAGTTCCACTAACTCACTATACATATAAAATATACACATTAAAAATAAATCCACCAATCAAATTACCCCATTTGCCCCCTCTAAAGTTTTCCTCCTAATAATAACATATTATCACTAATTCTTAATAATAA